>CABEEJ010001615.1:0-20948 GCA_901482245.1 Timema douglasi
AATGTCTCTTAGGTGCAGGGGCAGGGGGTGTGAGATGAGCAGCCCGAATGATAATTATACGATGAGGATGTGATAAGAGCAGGTTGGCTGCTTCTTGGGTGCTGAAGGGGTGGAGGCTGGATTTAAGTTGGTAGAAATATCTAGGTAAATGTCAATGAATTACTATTAATAAAAATACAGTCTGGTCATAACCAGTGGGAAGGTTGCTTCCATCTCCCCACAAGCGCTTAATATATATGTATTCCTAATTATAGACAAGTTAATATTATAGTTTCTTTCTTAATTCTAGTCATCATCCTCATCCTCATCATGAACTGTTTCCAGCCTGTGGCCGGGTATGTTTAGTAAAGTGCCTCCACATCCCTCTGTCCTTTAACCATTCTTCCTCCCGCACTCTGTTCCACTATACTCCTCTCATGTGAACACTTGCTGCTATCTTTTCAGCCTATCTTTACCTTGGTTTCCCTTGTGGTCTCTTCCCTACATATCTCATATCCATTCATCTTTTTGAAACCCTCTTCCCTTCCATCCTCATTACGTGTTCATATCATCTCATCCTAGATTTCTTTACTATCTCATGTACCTCAAATATAGACCTTACGCCTTCATTCGTAATTCTATATCTTCTGTTGACAGAATTTCCATGGCCTCCACTTTTCTTGTTTCTCTTTTATCCAAAGTCCCAGTTTCTGCTGCATACGTAGCTACGGGTATGAAGTATGATCAATACAGCACTTCCTTACACTTCAGGGGCACTTCTCTATTCCATAGTAAGTCTCTTACACACCTGTGGAAAACCTTTCCCTGTTGCCTTCGTCTCCCTATGTCTTCTCTGATACCCCCTTTTGCCTCAATCACACTACCTAGATACTTCACGCTCTTTGCTTCTTTCAATCTACTCCATCCAGTTCTACCACCTTTCTTGGTCTTGTTCTCTGCCTTGTCTTCACCATCACTCCACTTTTCGCCACATTAAATGTCATTCCTCACTTTATATCCCTTAATTAATTTTACTATACAAATTACACATTTATAATTTCTATTTTTTTCTCTTTCGTATAACGCCCTTAAGTTTAAGGTCTGGTACTCATTTTGATCATTTATATGACCTACTCATCACATTTTGACATTATTCAATCAATGATCTAGATAATTCTTCATATACATAGTTTGATCATTGGTTATGCATGATTTTTACATGACATGTGATCATAAATCAGACCCGACACCCACCAAAATTAAACGAGGGGGATCTCGTGCGTATAAGCTTTCACAAGGATAGTTCCCCTAAGGACTTAAGGCCAGCTTATGTCCTAAGTGCAGTCCAATAATAGTTCCCTCTCAGTCCTTCCATTGCTTAGCTGGCAAGACATTAACACTCAATAAGTGCTGGAGGTGAAATAAAAACATTAAAACCTCAGTTTTTCAAGGCCATCCTCCCCAACTTTATTCAATATATATGGTTTTTTATTTTTATTTAATATTAAATAGCAGCAATTACTTATATTTAGGGCAATAGAAAAAATATAATAAAATTTTATTACTATTTTATGCATTTTTTGATTAAGCTAGAATCTGGAATTCCTTAAAATTCGATAGCTACAACTAAGGTAGTAGTACTCTGTGGTGCCCTAGGCATGTGATTATATTGCTTAGTGGTTAATCCAAGTCTTGCTAAGGGTTATACCTCAAACTGGTCTACCAAGCTGTCCAAGATACTTAAAATGGCATAGAGAAATACTCGAGGATTTGGATGGTACCTTTCCAAGGAGGTTTTTTATACTCCCAAGAACAAAGACAACCGTTTATTTTGGGGGAGAGAATAACCAAGCAAGCTTGAATTATTTTAAATAAAATGGTTAGGGCTCGACAATTCCTAGATCGACAGCTTTTTAAAGGTGTTAAGGATGTGTTTGAAACATAAATTGAAAACGTATTTGCATGTGAATTTATTTACCTTGTCAGGGTTAGAGTAAGTATTTATCATCATATTATGTATAGATCACCAGTGACCCGGAAAGACGGGCTCTTGAAATGTATTATCTCTTTATTTACCCTATAGATTAAGATACACACACCAGAAAATACTGATGTACCTGGAAATAAAAACCCTATTCGATTTCGTGAGCAAGCAAATCAACGCTAATAAATACACTTTCAATAAGGGTCCACTTAACGGGATTATTGCATACGAACCTCGGTTCTCAAATGGAAGTCATTTGGTGTGCACTGTATTATGAAATTGTCCGCCTTTAACTTTTTGTATTTGTGACTAAATTTTTTTTTAGCACCGTGTCTTACTACCCGTTTGGGATTTACATCATCATCATCATCATTATCAATTGTTTCCAGCCTGTGGCTGGGTCAGTTTAATAAAATGCCTAAATCTTCCTCTATCCTTCCACCATTCTTCCATCTCACTTGCACACTTTGTTATCTGCCCCTCCCATCTCTTTCTTGGCCTCCCTTGCGGTCTTTTTCCTACATACTTCATTTCCATAATTTTCTTTTGCATCCTATTTTTTTCCATCCCCATTACATGCTCATAACATCTCTGTCTTGTTTCCTCAACTATTTCATGTACTCCCTGTACTCAAACTCTTTCCCGGATAACTTAATTCCTAATCTTGTTTCTCCTCATGACAGCTAACATGCTCTTCACAAACCTCATTCCCATGGCCTCAACTTTCCTAGTCTCTCCTACATTCAATGTCCATGTTTCCGCTGCGTATGTGACCATGTGTGCAAAATAGACTCTTTACAACACTTCCTTACACGTCAAGAGCACTTCTCTTCTCCAGAGCAGGTCTCTTACACACATATAGAACAACTCTCTTCTGTCCTCTTCTCATTAAATCCTATCTATTTCCACCTTTTGCCTCAATAATGCTTCGAAAATACTTTACATTCTGTATTTTTTTTATATAGTAGCGCAATACAAGGAGCCTACCTAGCGGGTTCCAATTGGACTCTCCTACAAAATCCTTATCTCACCACAATTGGTGTACTCCGGGATCTGAGTAACCTGATGGAGGTTGGAGGCTATGAGTAGTCTTCGCCTTGTTTAAAAAAATAGATTCTTTTATAAGACATTTAAAGTGCTCCTCACCTAGAAATTATTGAAATTAGGATGGACCTCGAAGCTATTTAGAGTGTTCCTCACCTTAATTTTTTTACGATCATTAGATACCTCTAGAAGATACTCTTTGAAGTGGTCTTCCCCCGAAAAAATTTTGAAAATTGAATTATTTCGGAAATTAGGCTATTTGGGGTGGTCCTCACCTGAAAATTCTTCAAAATGACATGCATCTAGAAGATATTTGGAGTTGTCCTCCCCCAGACATTTTTGAAATTCGGATGACCTTGGAAGCTATTTAGGGCTTTCCTCACCTGAATTTTTCTACCAGTTAGATGCCTCTAGTCTAGTAGTTTTTGAAGCGCTCTTTTCCGGCAAACTTTTGATAATAGAATGCATTTATAAGTCATTTGGAATTTGATTTAAGGCCAACTTTCAGCTTCATATTTAATAATATCAAAGGATTTGAAATATATATAGGGGGGGATTTGTTCCATGAAAGGGCAAATTATTTCCAGAAGGACAAAATCCTCCACAGTTCCACCGATCCTGCTGTCCACACATACTCTATATTCGGTATTCGTGAATTAACTGCTCTCAGGCGATTATTAGTCTTCTTTGATGTACGGTAGTCTACCGTCTCAATGCGGAACAATGTTTGCTACTCGCTATACACGACCAATATTCGTACATGAAAACAAATATTCTTTCCACACTTGCGTGAGTCATATCGAGCAGTGGATAAACGTAGATGAATAACGCATGTGTTAACCCGACTTAAGAGGTGTCTACACGTTAAAAGATTTTAAAAAATGTATAACTTATCTGTGTTGTATTTTCTCCCATTTTGTTTTTTGTATTAATGTTCTAACCTTCACAGGGGGTCAACTGACCCTTCGACCCCCCCCCCTCTCCCTGAATCCGCGCCTGGGTGCAGGCGAGAGACAGGAGATGGTCAGGATCAAAACCAACAAGCCATTTGGCTCCCAGCTTGGTGGCCTGGGAATGAAAGGGTTGGTGATGATGATCTAAGTCATTATCAGCACCCATAGCCTCAGTTAAGAAAGGCTACCACCAAGAGGTCTACCTGAGGACATATAAGAGGCAGCCTCACTACTCGGGGGTAGGCCACAACAGGCTTAGTGAGACGGTGACTAAAATAAACAGAAATACTCGAGAAAACAAAGTAAAATGTTAGGCTATACGTCTATATACTAATTACGTTAATGTATAAGGGATTATGATGGTTGAATTTAGAGAAAGTATACCAAAATTTTTGTGGAGGCAGAGTGGAAAACCATTTAAGAATAAAAACCTCATTACACCCGAGCGGGATCAAATCTCAATCTCCCCATCAATGGAAGGATTAACCATATTAATACTAATATTTGTAATTACAATAGCCAAATTATGCATGCTGTATTATTTTTGTGATTAAACTTTTAACGGTTAATATATATTTTTGTAATGGTACGTGTTAAATACATTTTATTCCCAGGAAAGGTGGCGGACATAGGCTAAGTTGATCATCGTAAAATGAATAAACAGATTGTATTTGACCCCTACCATATACCCACTGTTGAAAGTGCCTTTCAACATTTAGTGGGGAGGGGGGCGAAGGTTTATAGTTTGATAGACCTGAATGCTAGCTTTCTTCAATGTGCTCTTACTGAAGATTAGAAGCAGTTTATCGCCTTTGTTACCCCGTAGGGAGTTCCCCTTGGGATCAGTTGTGTTGGAGCAGCTCTGAGTCGAGTGTTAGACCATATTTTGGCACATTTGTATTCAATTATTTGGACAACATTTGTGTTTATAGTCAAATTAGTTCTCCAGCGTCTAAGGGAGGCTGGTCTCACGGTTAATCCAGATAACGTGACGTGGGGCACTGTTGTATAAACTATTTGGGGTATGTGATTTCTAAGGGTAATATCCTTGTGGACCCTGAACGTATTAGGCACATTGTTGATTTTCCTGTCCCAAAGAATTTAAAACAATGTCAACGTTTTGTGGGGATGTGTGCATATTATTCCAGGTTCATTCCTTACTTTTCTGAGGTGGCTACCCCGTTGAACCATTTAAAAAAGAAAGGAGTACAGTTTGTGTGGGGAGATAACCAAAATAAAGCCTTTTCTAAACTGAAACTAAATTTGGTGTCCCCTAAGGTGCTTAGAATGCCTGGTTTTTTGTTGTCCTTTGAACTTAAGGTTGACGCTTCGTCCTATGCTCTCGGTGTGGTTCTTTCTCAACGATACTCCGAAGGTTTACTTCTGGTTGATTTCGCTAGCAAAGCTCTTAATGATACGCAGACAAGGTACAGTGCCTACGAAAAGGAATGCCTCGGGTGCCTATTTGGCATTGAGAAGTTTGCTGATTATCTGAAGCAACGCGAGTTCGTGTTATATACAGACAATAGAGCCTTGTCGTGGATGTTTAATCACCCAAAAAGTTAGGGAAAATTGGCCGTAGGGTTTTGAAGTTGTCTCAGTTCTAGTTCACTAATGTACATGTTTCAGAGAAAGATAATGTAGTTGCCGATATTCTTTCTCGCATCAACGGAGTGTACCCGATACTGAGTCTACAGGAGCCACGCCGTCATCTTTGTTACTTGGTCGAGAATTAAATCATCCCTTGTTGGCAATTTGGAACGTTAACCCTATTGTTGGGGATTCTGGGGACTCCACTTATTGTGAAAAATGTAAGCTTGGCTTTCATAATTTGCGGAGATCCAGGCTTAGAGTGGCCGCGGCTTACAACCGAGGTCGTAGCCAGTTCAGGTGTCAATGAATGACAAAGTTACATGTTGTAATTTCCCTTTGAGTTCAGCCACTGACAGGATCTCTGCCAAACTCACACCTAAATGGGGCGGTCCATGGAGCATCAAATCATTTTTGACGCCTGTGTCTTTGTTACTAGAACGTGTGGAAGATGCTGACCTAGCTCGTAGGGAGCATGTCAGTCATCTGAATAGAGTTGATGGTATGTACGGTAAAATAAGAAAACATGTAAGGGTATGTTAATATTAGTTGATATTTTTAGGGATTCTACTAGATCTAGTAGAACAAATTAGGGTATAGTTTTTGTAATTGATATACAGAAAAAATGTAAATATAATGTGAAGTAGTACAAACAAGTAAATGTTTTGCTTTGAAATAATAACTAAACGTAAATGAAAATGAAATTTAAAATTAGTAGAAACCAATTATGATTGTTACCTTTGAATAAATAATTGAAAGTTAAAGTAAATAATAGAATAAGTAAGAATGTTACTTTTGTATAGTTAACTGAAAGTAAATGTAGATTATATTTTTGGAAAAGATAATACAGCTAAGGGTAATGATTTTGTAATAAAAGTGTTATGTGAAGTTGTAGTTTTGTTAAGGTTAGGATTCTGGTAGATCCCAGTTTCTGGTACTTGTAAGGATATATTCCTATAAAGATGATATTTTATCCCTAACCCTTGTGCAAGTACGCTACTATGATGTTCATGGTAACTTCGTAATTATGTATAAAAATTGTCTAAATTACAAAATTCTGCCAGGGATAGAACAGTATGTGTTATTAGTTGTTAGTGTATCGAGGATGTTGATATATATATATATATATAGTGGGACAGCTTCACCACCTGGTTACCCCCTTACCAGGGAACTTTTGGTAAAAGGGTAGGAGAGTTGTAACGTGTTGGATACATTTAACACTTACACTCAATGAAGCCATATAATAGGTTTAAAACTATTACTACCAGATCTAATAAGTTCTAATAATGTGTGGCAGATATAGACTCACTACATCACAAGCGGGAGACGCCCAATCCTCACCAAAAGTTGCCCCAGCGAACGAGGCAGCTCGGCTCCGAAGACCAACACACAAACAAACATGTAACACCTGGGCCAGACGACGAGTAAATGAGAGGCGCTTCATTCGGGGTGTTTCCAACAGCCGTCGGCGATCGCTAGTGGTTGGGTGGCGTGATCTTTGAAAATTACCACCCCTTTTAGTACGTGGAGATAACCTTGCCGAAAGTTTATCAGTCCCACCGGTATAAAAAGGCTTGTCCTCGGTTTGCGTATAATCTATTCTATTGTAACCACTCGTTAGAAGAACTGCTGGAAGATATCCACGAACATCTGCTAGACTACGTACTGAAGACCGCGATGGTTGAGGTGTTTGTGTCACCTCCTCGCCGTAGAACAAGCTACGGCAGATATTATAAATATTGAGGGATGATGTAATCTTTACTGAGCTTTGAGCTCTATTATTCTATGTCCATATGACTTAATTTTTGTATGTCAATCCTACTGACTTGTTTCCCGATGCCCATAAGGCATAGTTTATAGCTCTATGCACCAGCTTTCTATGTCTATTAGGCTTAGTCGCAAATATTAGGGTCAAGATTAGATTCCTTAGACTATATGACCATGCTGCGGCTGGTTTAAATAATATAATAAAATAATGGAGGATACCAGGTTATCTATTGCTTTGTTTCACGACTTAACTGTGTCTGTATCTGATGTGTCTGTGCACTGGTATGCGGTGCGCAACCTGTGGAAGTGCTACTTGGCCATAGTAGTGGCCCGTGGGCATTTGTCTGTTGTGTACTGCCCCCTTATGGCGCCTTTGGCGTTAGTCGAAAATGATTACTATTTTGTCTAGTATTATTGTCCCCTATTCGGGGTAACAGAATAAATAAACTATTGATTGCTCAACCAGTACTAATTAGGAATTGACCGGCCGTAGTATCTGTAGCGTCTAGATTCTTGGTAGTTCGCCGTTTACTAGTTGTAAAATAATAGTTTCTCTTCTATGAGCATATAGTATTGTAATGTCTAAACTCTCTATGGAGTTAACTCAAGCTAGCTAGCTCATGTTAATTACCGCTCTTGTAGCTCCTTAAACTGGGAATAAATTTATGTGGCTTAGTTCTTTATATTTGAAATTATGTGTTGTAGTTGTAAGCCTCACAATCATCTGACTGGAGTAGAATTATTTAAGATAATTTTGTAATTAGAGTTGATTACCACCACTTATTTATGTGGCCTTAGGGTTGCAGCCTTTCATCCTATTTGACGACTTAGTAATTGTCCCGCTTTAATGAGTTACAAGCTTTCTTATTTACACCTATGACCTATGTATATGTGGGTTATAGGGTATACCTGGGTGCTTCACACCTGATGATCTTTTGTCGAGCTATTTATATTGTTGTATCCGTTTCTATTCTCATGTTTGAACAATGGATGGTTTGAATAATTTCTACCTTTAATTCTATGTACTTCCTATCAACTGTTTTGAATATTAATAAGCTAATTTGTTTAACCTTGTAAATTATTCTTATTCTTTGTTCCTTCCAATCAACATTTATAAGTTCACCAATGTTGTAGTAATAACAGTTTAATGTTAGTGTCCATAATATTGTGCTTATAAGAAACGTGTGCTGTATTCTTATTGGACTTATTTTGTTATGATTAGGCCCCATACTAATCATATTACTTTTTTTCTAATTTATAACATAAACAATAATTGGACCCTGTTATGCATCAATAGACCAAGCGCCATTTAAAAAAAGTGCTGATATTGATGCCATCTTGAAGCCAAAGGTTTAAAATACATGAAAAAACCCCTAGTATCTCCAGCTTGATAAAGGAGTATAGACTAACCAGCTTTTCGTATGCATCAAAAGATCAAGCCCCCACAGTTTGTATTTGTATTCTCAATACTACTTCCAGAGTTTTAAATCAAGAGACTAAGTACCACATACTTCTACACCAAAACCTCAAATAAAAATGGATTGCATTGATTTCCCATCAAATTCTGAAACGTGTATACACATTGAGCTTCGTTCCAACTACAATCAGGCCCCATGAGTTAAATGGATACACTAAGTATATTTCTGATCTGCAGCCGATATTTCCAGACAAACAGTTACACACCATTCCATAATCAACAAAATCAATAATTAATAAATGTTATGAACTATGTATGCCCGATAAACTAGAAATCGGGAGGACAAAATGTAGGCCTCAGAGTGAGAAACAGAATGCCTTATCTGAGTACTAAATTACAAATTATGGTGAGATTCAAACAATTCTGTTGGTAGAAAATGCTGACCCTCAAACAGATCTCTTGATGGCATATGCTGACCCTCAGACAACTCCCATGATAAAAGATGCTGACCTTCAAACACCTATGATAAAAGATGCTGACCTTCAAACCGCTTCTATAATAGAATATGATGACCTTCAAACAGCTCCCTTGAGAGAAGATGCTGACCTTCAAAACATTTCACCTTCCCCAGGGAAATCAAGGTCAAATGGAAGACATAAGCGCAAAATTATCCATCAGTCAAGAGCGTCTAGGAAGAAATATTGTCAAACAAGAGTACATAAATCAGCGATGGAAAGGTGTGGAACCCAGAGTTAAGAGATTTTAACTGTAAATGCAAGTGTAATGAAAAAGTAAGTGTGATGGAGCGAGAAAAGGAGTTTAAAAATTTTGAAATTTGGACTCAAACGAGCAGTATGGCGACTGTAAATCCAAATGTTAGGAAAAGGAAGAAAGTATTATAGAGTATACCATTTGGGTACTTTAGAGGTGTGCAAATACTTTTTATGTTGACTTTGAGAATTTTCATCATGTTTAGTTGATGCATACCTTAAAAGGATTGAACAGTTGGAAACGATAGTTATTAAAGATAACAGGAGAAGTACTGGAGGACAAAACAAAATAACATCACAGCAAGAACATCAAATTGTGGACCACAATAACAAGGTATCAAAGATACAAATCACATTGTTTGCGGTCCAAGACTAAAAAGGAATATTTGCCCTATGACACCACCCTTCCTGTATGTATAAAGAGGAGTATAGTAAACCTGTTTTGTTTTCAACACACAAAAAAGTATTTTATAGCAAATTTAACTTGAAAAGAAAACCAATAAAGAAAGACACCTGCAACATGTGTGATTCGTTAACGGCACAAAAAACAAGTGCTAAAGGTGATATCAAAGCTGAGCTTGAAAAAAAGCATGTAAGACACCAGGACAAGGCAAAATTTGCACAAGGTTTGATGAAAGATTATTTGAGGAAAGCTAAAGAAAGCCCTGGTTTAGAAGTACTCACCTTTGACATGCAGAAGACCCTGCCTCTCCCCAAAATTTCAACCAACATTGTGTTCTACAAGCGAGTTCTGTGGCTCTATAACTATGGTGTCTATTCTGGACCCAGCGGAAAGAATTTTTGTTACCTTTGGCTTTAATAAGAGGCAGGTAAAGGCGCACCAGAAATAGGTTCATGCCTAAAAAAATATTGAAATCAACTTAGGAGGAGAAATGGAGGAGTTGATTGTTTGGTCTGACTTGTGCGGAAGTTAAAACCAAAATATAAAAATGATCTTAATTCTAAAAGCTATAATGGAGCTGCATAGCTTTCTTAAAAAAATAACTATTCATTTTCTCATCTATGGACACAGTTTTTTTGCCCAACGATTCATTACTTGGAGACATAGAATGTGCCTTAAAACTTCAACGGCGCATGTACACACCTGATGACTATATCAACGTCATGTTAAACTGTAGGGAAAAAAACAACTCAATGTCATTAGAATGGAAAAGTTTGACTTTGTAGGAACAAGTAGGTTTGAAGCAAGCATCACAAGAAAGACATTAAAAACAACATAATACATTGGCTAAAAACTTGTGTTGTTGAGCGAGAAGACATTCAACATTTACATGAGCAGCACCTTTAATGGAGATGGGCAACACGTAAGCTGACTTAAGAAACGATTAGGTCCTTTAGCAGTCAAAACTTTGTGCAGTTCTGGCCAGATGGAAAACCAATCTCAATACCAAAGCTAAACAACATCAAGAGTATTTTGCACTTAATAACTTCAGATGCTAAGAGATTCTACCAGAATCTCTCATCTAAAAAAGGAATTGAGGATGACATAGATGGATATGATGGTGTACTTGATTTTGTTGTTGAAAAAGAGAGCTAAACATTAATTTTCCTAAACATATTTTCAAAAATTATTTACATAAACTGTTTCATCAGATCTATGCCTCCTTCATGCTATTAAATATGTTGATTCATGCATAATGATTTTTAAGTTACCGTTCATTCCTACTTTAAGATTAATTTAAAATTATTCCCACTTGTTTCTGATAATAATCATGTCCTATTTAATATTTTTTTTATTACTATGTCTCTTTACTTGCGCAGGTTATGCCTAATTATGCTAGTGTGTTAGGTAAGAGGAAGGTTGAATTTAGATTAAATGTACTCATATGTGTGTTATGGCAGGGTGAAAATGTATTTAGGATAAAAACCCATCCTCAGTACACTCGACCGGGATTCAAACCTTGATCTCCTTGTCATCAGCAGCGACATTCTATCACTGAAGTGGGTTAGAGTTTGTTCCTAGCTGGCTTAGACACATGTGTTTGTTCCAAGGCTATAACAAATAAGAGGGTGGGGGTTAAATACAAACCATTAAAAATAATGAGGTCTTGTTTCAAAGAAGTGTTTATTTGTGCTTTCATTTAATAATTAATTAGAGATGTTGATTGTGACTGTTGAGGCGAATGTTCATTAGCACATAAGAGCCGTAATTCAGCGGTGTTTTAGTGTTTACGAGCACATACAGCACAGGGCTAAGGTGTTCGAGTTCTTGATTTAAGAGAAACATTGTTCTAGTTCGGGTGATATTATTTTTTTAATAACAAATTTACCCTTGAAATATGTTCCCTCCAAGAGAGATTATCCAATCCTTGGGAGCTAGGATTTTTCTCTCTAGTTTGTAACAGTTTTTGTACAAATGTATTCCACTTTTAATAGAAACAGTTATTCCTATCCAACTTAATATGATATATATTATGAATAACATTTATTGATAAACACCAAAGCAAGATTATTAAAATAAAATGAGTGTTTAAAGTTGTTCATAGCAAGTAGAATGATTTATCGACTTTATATGCCTATGAGCATTTTCCCTCGTAATACAAACTCGCAATTTTTTTTTAACAAGATTTAATCTTTTACAATGAATTAGTGACAAAATTTCATTAAACCAGTTAACATTTAACATGACTTAACAATAGACAAAGAGAAGGAAATAATTGTTTTAAAATTTGTTATGATATAATATGGACTAGATTTACAAATATTCATTGTCAAATTAGGCCTTATAATTAATTCTTTATATCATGTTAAATTTTTACATTTTGCTTAAAGTTACATTTCTATTGTTTTTATTCTTATGAGTGAAATAGCTTAACATAAAGGTGCCAATTAAATCATAGAAATTAGTTTTTACCGGTACTGTTGATTCTAGGATAAAACAACACTTTTAAAGGTAATAAAATTTAATATTCTCTTTATTAAATTTAAACATAATTTTCCAAAATAAGAAAGTTAAAGATTTGAAATTACAAAGTTTGGTATGACACCTATGTAGCTTCAATAACATATATTATTTATCTTTGGAAAATGTTCAACAGTGTGTGAACATGTTTAACAATAAACCTTAATTTGCTAAAATATTAAATTTAATTATCCTGGGTAATATGAGGAGCTATAGGCAATAATAGTGTGTTTGATACCAATCAATTCCAACGACTGTTTCTATAACCTGTAGAAACCATTTGCGTTTCGTAGTTTAGGTCACACATTATTCAAATACAAGATAGTAGGCTTAAAATATATCAAAGTTTGTTTGGTTTCTTTCTATTTCAAATTTGTTTTGATGACAAGTTTATACATTTTTTTTGTGTTTAAGGCAAGTGTAACAAACATTTTGTTGTTGTTAAATTACTTATATTGTTTATTCTTTCATTAGATTGAGTAATAGAGGTGTGTTGATCTATTTTAACTGAAGTTGTGGATGGAATTGTTGATAATCAAACAATTATTTTACTTTTACATAACTGGTTTAATTTTTCCTTTTGACAAGTTATGAATGAATTACTTGTATTTTGTTGTTCTTCTGCTTGAAATTATTGCTAAATTACTTTTAGATCCTGCTAAATAGAGTTAACCAACAAGGATAAAATAAGAATCAATAACTGTTATAGCAATAAATGAGAGTATTAAACAGGAATTCTCAGCAGGAACAAACTGCACTATGACCAAATACTAAACAGTAAATAGTAGCGAATTTAATAACAGGAAAAAGTAATATAACTCAACCTTTGCTCAATTCAAAATTTTGGCAGGTCATTTGTAGACCTATGATTGTTGATATTTGTCCTATCAGGGGTATCTCAACCGTTGGGGCTTCGATTGGATCAGCCTCGCATGATAATTAGTGACGCTTTATTTTTGTTTCCTATGATTGTTGATATTTGTCCTATCAGGAGTATCTCGGCCGTTGGGGATTCCAGGGATCAGCCTTGCATGATAATTAGTGACTTTATTTTTGTTTTTAATATTAAACATAATTTAGTTTACAAGATAAATAAAACCTTTAAATCTCTATAGTGAACGGCAAAAAATTAAATAAAGGGTCATTACATTTTCAATAAACTTTATAATAATTTCCATATCATTGCATTGCTATGTTTAGCAGGATCAATCTGCCAGGCCTCCACCGTGGTTCGGATTCCACGTTATACTGTAGGTCCTCCATTTAATTGCACAATCACCCTACCATTACACATTAGCGTAAGTGCGTATAACCCGAACGGGTAGTAAGACGCGGTGCTAATAATAATAATAATAATTTTGGATTTGAGGCACTACGAGTGCAAGTCCTGACCACAATCAACTCTGAAATGTGAATATTTGCCTGAAAGTACTCGACCAGCATCTTGTGGTGACCTTAATCGATGGTAACCAGTAGGGGTTTGCGAAATCCACTTTTTCAATTTGAAGCGAACTCGAATCGAATATATGAAATATTCTTGAAACCGAATCAAAGATGAATATTTTCTTTTATTTGTTTTATAATTGAAAAAATATTATATAGTGCTTGTTTATATAACTTAATGCACGAAGATTATTTGGAAAATATTTTATTGCACCAATCTTTGTAATAGCGTGTTAATCTGACAAATCAAGCTATTATCACGACTTACAATTAAATTACTTAAGATTTTTTTCCATATAAATATTAATTTGTAATGTACAACCCAGCTTAGAATGGCAGTAATTGAACATAAAATGAGTATTTTAGCTGTTAATATTTTTATTGGAAAAGCTTCTAAGCCAGAATGTGTTTCGAAGCGAAGTCGAATCTGATGTTTGTTTCGAAGCTTCGCACACCCCTAGTAATCAGTAATTCTGATCAATGTCTATAGAGTTCTTGAACATGACAAGTCCTGATTATAGGGGAGTGTAAATTAGGCTCTTGGTGCTCTACAAAGAGGCGTCTATTCTAGCTGTGAGATGTAGTATGATCCAGATGAGATTACAAATATTAGTTTTTGTACCAATGTGTCTAACAAACAAATAATATGAACATAAGAGTGAAATCACAATGATTGTAGACATACGTTTATTACTACAATAGTTGACGTATATTTTAAAAAAAGCTATTAAAAGTGTATATGCCATATCTAGAGAGTGATGCCATGTTTAGGAAATAACTTGCAGAGACTAGCTGACAAAAAGGAGATTATTTCTACAGAGGTTTTCACCTCAAACACAAGACACGATTTAAACAGGTTCAAGATCTTTTATCTGAAGATACATCACTCAAAAGAGATAATAGAATCTTCAGTCACGTTAAGTGTATTAAAGTGAGACTTTTTCATGGAAAAAATTTAAGACACTATTTAATTATTGTATGCTTTCCTTGGGAAATGTTAGTGCTTAGCACCATAATATTAATTAATAATATATTTTATTTTTAGGAGATGGCTGTAATACTTGTGACCAGGATGCCAGAATGTCAAACAATGTTATTCCCACCCTCATATATAAAAAGTGTTACATGCTGGTGTCATGGTTGCAAGTATGGCTGTAGGTTTAACCATATCCCACCAGGATAGTAACTATAGCTATTGATATACCATTCCTCTAATTGGTGTATCAAATTAATTTTTTGTATAGTGTTTTATAGTTATATAGCTGATTAATAATTTTTTTTTGTCAATCTTTGTTTTACATATACACTTTTAAAAAAATTCTTTGATATAATAAAAATGTAGTAATAAACAGTACCCTGTTGTATGGCTAAATAAAGCATTTGAGAAGTATTTGCGGTCAAGTAATGAGATTAGGAATGTGCGCATTCTTTCTCTTGGTCTGTAACTTAAAATAGTCTTGGAAATTTTTACAACATATTTTTTTAATTATGAGAAGGGGATGAATTTTATTCTACTCATAAGTAGATCAAAACATAAAAAAATCGAGGAAGGATTTGTAAGTTGTTGTCTGATGAAAGATATGCCTCTGGTAGGAGCAGTCATTCCCATCGGGCACAGGAATACTTTACCGCTCGACTCAAAAAAATCTGTGCCCAATGAGATGGGTTCAACTTCAAAAATCTTTTAGCATTTCCAAAATTCCATAAGTTAAGCTATGCAGAAAAAGGCCATCTGGAATGAGAGAACAACATATTTTGTTAAAAGCCAGTTTACTTTATGCGATTCAAAACGGCACTCAAGTTGACGATGACGATGTTTGCATCTTTCATCTTTCATAATGAAATATTGGATTTTGCCGCTACTCCAGAGTTTTTCTCAGGTGTTGAAGTGGTGCTGGGTTAAAGATGAATTGAAGGAATTGTCCAAACACGTGGAAGAAGTTTCAGTGTCACAATGCCAAAATATTCTTCAGCACAGATTTGTCACTGTAAGATTTTTGCTTTAAATCCAGAAAATGAATACCAACTTATATTAATCTGTCGATAAAAAAAAACTTTTTTGATAAATTTACCGAAGCACAAGGCACTATTGACGAGTTTAAGAGGTATTTTACCGAGTAAAACACAAAAGTATCTTCGGTTGTAAACAAGAAGACAAAAATAATATGCGAACACCTAGTGACTTTTTTTTCCATCCTACCCCCGCCCCCCCCCCCACCCCTGTCACACATTGTCATAATTTTGTGAGCTTCCTTTCTGCTATCACATCACAATACCATTAGACCGCTCCCCTCCACCTTAATTGTAGAGCCTATTCTCTTATTGAAGCATGTCCGTATGTGTTCGCCAAACTTGACAATCAAAGTAAATGAGTCAATCTTTGTTTATACACGTGCCACAGTTGGGTCGATGTCTAAATAAATATGCTTAATTGTGATGTGAGATTCCACATTATCTGACCCCCCATGTCATGCTGAGCACTACTCCCCTCTTGACCTGATGTGTGTGCCTAGTTTATAGAAAGTAGAGGAAAAAACCCAACTAAATTGTGGCGAAGCAGCAAGCTAATGTTATGGTACGACCAAATCATAAATAATGTTTTATAAGCACAACTTGAATGTTAATGTAGTAGTAACATGAAGAATGAAGTTCAATGTTTGTTGAATCTTAGAAATGCAGGAAGTGACTAGGATTCATAATTTTTACACCTTCAGCAGTATCAGTGAATTCAATGCAACTGAGCGCAAGTCGAGTATTTGTCACAATAAAAAGTAAATAAAATGAAAAACAATCAAACAAATATAAACATGTTTGTTAAATATTTTATGCATATGTTTTTGATATATAAAATTACATTATTGCAATTTTGTCTCAAATTCTGATTTTAACCCCCAGTCGCTTACCCATGTATACCACCGACATTGAAACATGAATTTTATTTGATGAAACAATGTGAAATGGTGGCTATTTTGAAAATATTGTTGATAGGTCTGTGAATAGGATTACTAATTGAGATGTTTTAGGCCCATTTGAGAACTTACACTTGGTAGCAGTCTTCATGGCCTTTACAACTTCAACACAGGATAGAATAACCAATATGTGAAGAGAATACTGGTTCACATTATAGCCAATATGTGAAGAGAAGACTGGTTCACATCACAACCAATATGTGAAGAGAATACTGGTTCACATCATAACCAATATGTGAAGAGAATACTGGTTCACATTATAGCCAATATGTGAAGAGAATACTGGTTCACATTATAGCCAATATGTGAAGAGAGGACTGGTTCACATTATAGCCAATATGTGAAGAGAGGACTGGTTCACATCATAACCAATATGTGAAGAGATTACTGGTTCATATCATAACCAATATGTGAAGAGAATACTGGTTCAAATTATAGCCAATATGTGAAGAGAGAGCTGCTTCACATCATAGCCAATATGTGAAGAGAAGACTGGTTCACATCATAACCAATATGTGAAGAGAATACTGGTTCACATTATAGCCAATATGTGAAGAGAATACTGGTTCACATCATAGCCAATATGTGAAGAGAGGACTGGTTCACATCATAGCCAATATGTGAAGAGAATACTGGTTCACATCATAACCAATATGTGAAGAGAAGACTGGTTCACATCATAAACCAATATGTGAAGAGAATACTGGTTCACATCATAGCCAATATGTGAAGAGAAGACTGTTTCACATTAAAACCAATATGTGAACTAAAGATATATTTACAGGTCTAACACAAGCTTAGCTTCAGCAAAGAATGAAAATATTTTATTCTGTTTATATCCAGTTTATTGTAAAGTTAAAACAGTTTTTAAAGTGAGGCGATGATTTTATTAATCTGTGATTGCTGTTCACAAAGGTGTATTTTTATATTGCTTTTTGCTTTGGATTTTTTTTACTGGTGCATTTGGAGAAGCAGGAAGATTTGATCTTTTATTCATTACTTGATAACATTTTAACATTAATTAGGTTATATCTTCTTGGTTATTAATTTTTATTCCCTTTTCCTTATTTGATAAGTTTTAGTCTCCTATGACGACATTTGAATTGTAAATTATTGTATAGAAAATATTTCTATACAGTAATTTACAATTATATAAGTTTTCCTCAGACCTGAAGATGGTGTAACATCACGAAAAAAGTCGTCATCATAGAAGACTAAAACTTATATCAAATAAAGCGAAGGGAATCAAAAATAGTAACCAAGATAATATAACCTTATCATTTATTACTCCTTACCAAATAAATATGAACGTTATTAACATTAGTTTAAGTAATTTGACGAACTACTCAAACATTACAGACATTTTATAATGCACCCGTCTCACAAAAATTACCAGGAATTGACTGGCACAACCAACGTAAATTACATCTATCTTATGTCAAGATTATGCTATAATAGTTTTTATAACAGCTGGTGTTATGTTATTCATAAAATTGTTCAAATCATACATTGATATTGATGAATCCAACAGACAGCTCTTGAAATAACAAATAATTAATTGATTTCATTAGCTAAGATTGTCATAAATATTATCTAAAGCAAGGGCACAGAAAGCTAATATTCCTAGGGGGTAGGGGGTGTTCCGCTAGAGAATTTTATTATATATTTAGCCCATAAAAATTTTGATAAATATACATGGAACCCTACCCTAAGGGGGAGAAGGTTCATCTAATTTTAGGGGAGGGGGTTCTGAACCCCCACCCCTGACACCTCTCCTCTATTTCTATGCCCTTGACCTAAAGAGAGAAATTGTTTTAAATGTATAAAAATGCCACCAAAACATTTTTGAAAGAATTTAAATTACATCATTTTAATGATGTGAACATTAATATCAGTTTAATAACTGGTTGTTAGGTTAAGTTCCTGAGATAGAGACACACCAAGAACAAACACACCGTATGCAAGTCACATTTTTTTTTTTTAAACAACACTTTCTTGGACAGGGACTAAATTGAAAAACTGTCCAATTCAAATCAATTGAAAAGGAAATTATTAATTTAAGATATGAAATAACAATCTTATAAATAGGATAATGATATACACACAAACTCAGTTATATCGCTCAGAACAAGTAGTTTGACTTATATACTTGCTAATTATTCTCTTCTAGAGAGAATTCCAATAAAAGACCTTTACTAGTAGGTCGCCCTAGAATTCTAGAGCTTTCATTACTATGTTCCCTAAAACACTGTGGATTTTGCTGGTAAATCACTCTAGAATTCTAGGGATTTCATTTCTATGTTCCCCTAAGACTCGGCTTTACTGTTTAATTGCTCTAGAACTCTCGAGCTTTTATTACTATGTTGCCCTAAAACTGTGTGGATTTTGCTGGCAGATCGCTCTAGAACTTCCAATGATAGCTTTCTCTAGAATTCTAGGGCTTTTGTCAGGTCTCACTATGATTTAACCCTTTGAATGCCAAGAGAAATGACCAAAAAAATGTGCTAAAAGTGCCAAACTAGTTTGCTGAAAAATACAGAATTTTGTTTAAATGTTAATAACTTATTAGTCTTTGAACATCTTGCACTCAAATTTCTTACATAAACTAGCTAACATGCTTGCCAATCCGATGTTATAATTATAATTATACATATACTTTTTTAATTTTTAAATATAGTAAAGAAATCACTATCAAAGATATTAAAACATTTTTTTTACTGTTTTATTTAACATTAATTTTTAGGCATTGAAATTTTTGATAGCTTGAAATAGAATAAATGACAGAAAATAACATAATAAACTGAGTAAATAACAAAATTTACACAAAAAAACTAACTTTAGATTTTACGCTAAAATTGGGTTAAGCATAACAGCTGTTTCAGAGACCATCAACTTTAGCAAGGTTTTAGGAAAATAACGTCAAAAATAAACAATTGTCTTGGAATCAAAAGGGGAGTAGGAGGGGACTTCAAATCTGGTACTTTTGCACAAATATGAAAAGGTTGGGGTGGATTATCCTGATCTTCAAGATTTATTTCATCCCAATAGGAATCACTATTATTCACACTCGTGTTATCAATGTCAGCTACCACTCCTACTTGTTCCGATCTTTTACTTTCACTAGAACATAATTGCTGTTCAGTTTCATTATTTACAAATTCAGAATCACTACTTTCAGAATCACTAACAAATTGATCACTCTCTCTTAAGCTATCAATAAAATGAACGTATGTCTGTGTCTTGAATCACAGCTTTCCTCTTAGTAGCCATGTTTACAAACAAGGTCAAAGATAAAACTCATAAAGCTAGAAAATTATGTTTCATGTTCGATATATCGAAATCCCAAGCGCAAAGACAAATAAAATTAGCTTGAACATAAGAGAATACAGTGGAAATAAAATCCACCCCATCTATTGACTTAATACTGAACTAAGAGCTCAAAAACATAGGATCGATGTGAGTGACGCTGGCAATTTTAGCAAGATATTTCATGCATCACTCTGAGTGACGTTGGCACTCAAAGAGTTAAGAACTGTCTTGGCAACACATTATTAACAATAGGATTTATTGACAAGTCACTAGAATTCTAGGGCTTCCAATGGTAGTTCAAAATCTTTTAAACAATGAACTGATGCCCTTAGCATTCATTCACAGTAAGATAATTATATCTATAAAAAACAATAGGCCATTATTTTGACTTTCTCGTCGACTTACTATAGTAACAAACAATTGAGGGAGCATACATAAAACTTCCCTCAAAAAGCAACCTAGAACCAATACGTTGATATCATGATTCATTTGTAAAGTATCCAACCTAGAATGAATCAAAATGTTTCAGATCTTAATGTGATACATCACACATATAACAAGCGATGTTAAGTTAGGAATAAAAGTGAGTCAAAAAACAAACACACACAAAAAAAGGTGGAATTTGAAGGGAATGATCCTTTCCTGTTTAATATCCCATCCTTTTAACAAAGAACGAAAATGGTGCTGATTATACTCCTCGATTAAGTAATCATTATATAGTTCTGGAAATGGCAAGAGTTTTAACTCTATGTAAATTAGTAGCTCGATAAAAATGTCTATTCTAATGGTTTGTACAAAAA
>CABEEJ010001615.1:20973-33299 GCA_901482245.1 Timema douglasi
GGGGGGGGCGGGCGGGGAAGGTTCACTCGCTCATCAAGCCCTTCCAAAACTACAGTGAATATTCAGGGACAAAACAAGTTCACTCTCGATTGTGTTCACTGGGCCTGAGGGTCGCACTGCAACAAGCGAACAATAGAAGGGTCACTCTTGGCACCCTCGATAAACTCCTCAAGAGATAGTTTACCGTCGTTGTTCTTGTCCATTTGACGGAAAATCTTGTCGGTCCTCTTTTCTGGCGTAGACTCATCTTCTGGCATCTTCATGACGGATCCCACCATTTTATAGATGGCCTGAACAAACACAGCATGATATTACAGAACCCTGTGTTGCACAACAATATGTTACTTACGTTCTCTATGGCATTAGGAGCTTGAAAGTTCATTGCCGCACTTACAAGAGTACGCCAACTACCCCTCGCTTGATCTAGCTCTATCCAGTCCACCTCATTACACCCCTTTTTCAGGTCCATTATATTTCTTTCTATCCTCCCATCTGCGTCTAGGTCTTCCCAATGGGGTTTGTAAGTCAATGCCCTGAACACAGTTCTAGATTCTCACATTTAGTTTGCATGGCCACCATATTCTACGAGATATGATTATCCTAACAATGTCTTGGGACAAGTACAGGTTATATAGTTCATCATTATGTAACCTCTTCCACTCCCCAGTATATTTTTCTAAGCAGTGTTGCACAGCATTGTGTTATACAACCCTGTTTTATACAGAACTATGTCATTCAACTACGAATTGTATCTACCAATATACTTATATATTTTATAACAAATATCCAAGGACTTGATATTAAAAAAAAATATTTAATCCAATTCATTTTCAGTTTAACATTTTTGTACACATATTATTTGCTTGTATTGTGTACTAAGAGTTAATAATTTCTATTTCTAACTATTAATGCATATCTTCAAATAGTTAAATTATTTTCTTTTAATCTCATATTTTCACCAAATGTTAGTATGTGGTGAATAGAAATGTGTCCACTTACCGTGACAATCTCCAGCATCTCTTGTCTGGATATGTATCCATTACCGTCTAGGTCGTACATGCTGAATGCCCACTTTAGCTTCTGCTCTAGTTTTCCCCGAGACGTAACAGAGAGCGCGCAGAGGAACTCTCGAAAGTCAATTGTTCCATCACCATTTGCATCAAATGTTCGGAAAACGTGTTCAGCAAACTATGAGGGAAATTACATATATATATATTAACTAATAAACTATCCTGTTTTGGTGGCCGCATGGTCTGAGGCAGTATTTCTACAAACTTTCACCGAAAGCAGACCATTTGATATTGATAAGTGTTTGATGCAAAAGCGGACCACACACACTTTAATACACCACCTACCTGTCATTGGTCGAAGCAGGACATTTTCTAATGAAAATGTTTACCAAGCAATAAAGACAAAATATTTATTTACATAATACACATATAGTCCAATTTTAATAGGATAGAAACAATACTAAATCTACTTTCAAGTCAAGTCATAAGATCTGTCTTATTTATTATGAATAAATAAAATGATGGGATAGTAGGAAAATAGTAAATAACACTAGTAACAATACTACTAACAATAGTAAATAACACTAACAAATATTTACACACACTTCAATATTTTGATGCTATTACATCTTCCTCAGATAGTGGCAGCAGTGGTGGTGGTAGTAGTGGTGGTAAGCAGGGGTGGTAAGCAGGGGTGGTAAGCAGGGGTGGCTAAGGGCCAGGCGGACCGAGCAGATGCCCAGGGCGCTAACTCGAGAGGGGCACCAAACTGAGCACCAACCTAAACTAACGTAGTCTGGGGATGATATGAAAATAATCTCTAAGCCTTACAATTCCAAACATAGCGTAACCTGGGTGAAATAGCAGAGTTGCTAAACATAACAATCGTCCACTTTTTAATAATAACATGGAATTTGAAATATTATAAGTATAGTTTTTTGTAGTGAATACAATAGGATTTAGTGCCACTTTAAGAAAGTTACTTTACATCCACCATTTTGAAAAAATACCCTCCTCAAACTTTTTTTTTTTTTCAATTATCTCATATACTGTTCATTATATCAAAGTTGTTACAATAAGAAATAAAGAAGAGAACATGGTTTACAAAACAGGTTTTATTAATTTTCTTTATAAAACCAATTGTTTTCATAAAACTTCGCAGTGAATTGTTTGGAGAATGATTACCATTTATGGAATTTCCCTTCAGATTATTTTCCTATCCCGCCCAAGTTACTTTGGTTTTGTAGTCGATAGGTTTTGGGGATTATTTTCCTATTTTCCTATAATCACCAGTTTACAAAGCCAAAAAGCAATTCTGCCCAAACGCCAAATTTTCCTCGGGCAGCTCCTGGTAATAAGGGTCTTACTACAAATTCCCGAGGAAGATGCTATAATAGCATTGAAATATTGATGTGTGTGGAAATATGTGTTCTACTATTTTCCTATTATTTTATAATTTTATTTATTACAAATTGTTTGTGCTCAATGCACTTTATTTCATACATATTATGAATAAAATAACACTAATACTGTGGTAAAAGTTGTATGAATGTCGGCTCTTCCTTTGAAAATTTGATTGTAGTTGTTATTTTTTTTAGCATTGCGTCTTACTACCCATTCAGGTTATACGTTTATGTACTCAATACACTCATTGTTTTAGTGAATAGGAAGGCTATATTTAGACAAAGTATACCCACATTTGCAAGAAAGGAGAGAGGAAAACCATTTTAGATAAACCCCCCTCGGTACACCAGACCGAAATTCGAACCTTGATCTCCCCATCATTGTCAGTCTAGTCTACTGTGAGAGTAGCGCGTTAGACCACGCGGTTACCAAAGTAGATTTTATTTATTTGGGGTATTTAACATGCCCTTTCTGAACCAACTTATTATATTACACATAAAAATGTCTATGAGCTAGATAAAAAGGGCCTACCAATTTTGTCGGAAAAGGTATTTTCACATACTTTCTATGGTTATTTTACATGCCACAATCGACATGGAACCGACAGCTTTACTTCTCCTAACAAGGAAGTTGTGCTAAAAATTTTTATTGCTTAAGAAAAATTTGTCGACCTCGGCTGGGTTTGTACCCACAAACATCGGGTCCTGAAGTGAGCACTTAACCCCAAGACTATTGAGGTTGACGTCTGTACTTGTTGACCAAAGTATAGTTGACTTAGTGGAATTAGCTTGTATATATTGTACTCTTTGGATTTATTTCACCTTTTAATAAAGAGAAAAAATATTGTAGCTAAGAAAAATTTCAGCCTCAAGATTATAATGAATATTTAGGTTTTATGCGCCCCATAACCCAAAAACCATTCTGCCTGTCCTTGGGGTGTTGTTTTGATTTTGTTTGAAGCCCTCAAATAAAGAATAGTTTAATGTTAGGTAATTTTCGATAATCGACATAGCAATTTTGTTTAAAACGGATATCTGGGAAGTATTTACATGAAAGTATAGTAAAGATCATTTGATGTTAAAATTACTGATTACTTATTATTGAAAACTAAGTCTCAAACTATAAAGGACTTTTCGAAAAAGCAAATACAATTGTGTCATACTGTTCATTTTCCTGTGGTTACTTGTGAGTAACATTGGACACCTTAGGTGGGCGGGTACAGTAGATAGTTGATTTAAGTGGGAGAGTAACAAGTAAGGGCAGAGAAGAGGGGGGAGCAATGCCAGGTTCCCCCCGGGAAAATGGTAAAATTTGTGGCGATAATTGGGCCTTGTGCAATTTTAACAGTTACCTTGGATGCATCTCCATAAGGAAAAAAGTTTCCATAAATTTTTTTGAATTCTTCCACACTGAGATGGCCGCTAGGGCAGTCCTTGAGGAATCCCTTGTACCATTCCTGGATCTCAGCATCTGTTAGGGACAGTGCACGGACAATATTTTACCATCTTCTTCAATAGTAAACCCAATATAGATAATGAAAATGAGTTAGGGGTGTGCAAAGTCAACTTTTTCAATTTGAAACGAGCTCGAATTGAATATATGAAATATTCTTGAAGCCGAATATTTTTTATCAGTTGTTTTACACTTGAAAAAATATATTGTAGGTATTTAATTCATGCACTAAAATTACTTATACAATGTTTTATAGTGTAATTGTGTGTAGTATTTGTTCTTAGCTGATAAATCAAATTATTATTAAAACATGTAATTCAGTTACTTCATATTTTTGCCATATGAATATTAATTTGTATGTACAAAACAGCTCAGAATGGCAGTAAGTAAACATAAATTGAGTATTTTAACTGGCAATATTTACTGGCAATGCTTCGAAGTCAACATTTTTTTCAAAGTGAGGTCGAAACTGATGTTTGTTTTGAGCCAAAGTCAAAGTTTTGAAGTTTCACAAAACTCTAAAAATTAAATTAAGAAAAAACTACAAATAGACTTCTGATCGACTTCAACCCTGACTCGTTCATAAATTTATAATGTATATTAATTAGTAATAACAAATTTACTGCAGTAAAATGCTTCAATACAGATTACTTCATGGAAAGCTTCTTTGGCATTGTGAATTTATATTTAAATAGATTTGTCAATCAAAATTACAAATATTTGTCTTAAAATAAAAAAAGTATAAAATAAAAATATTTTTTAAATTATATTATATTGTTGTGATATAAGTTTTTAATTTTGAAGCCAGGATTGGTATATTTTTACCTACTTCAACTCCGACTTTACCCAAATACGCTTCCGACACAGACTTCACAGCCCCACTTGCTAGCACAAAAATTTACACCAATTATTTCCAAGAGTTATGAAAAAAAAAAATCCTTTGTAAGAAGCGCTATGTTCAAGTCACTGATCTAACTTAGTTCTAAATAAAAATTAATTTATGTTTAAAATTATCTTGGTAACAGGGCTACCAAATCACCTCGCACAGTTTTTTAAAGTGATATATAAGTAGAAACATGCAAAAGCTAAGGTTATTTTTAGGGGAAAAGTGGTGTTATTTTTTATGTAAATATGAGTCAAATTAGTATTTGTTAAAAAAAAACTTGGATAAAACTGTCTAAATTTTTTGTTCATGTTGTGTATTTAACTATTTATTAACATATTCTGAGAAAAATCAAATATCAATACACACAAAACATTTCACGCTTAGTAATATAAAATTTGATAAATCAATATCATTACCTTCGAGTCTTACAAAAACAATATCGAAATAATCGATTATCAACTTAAGTTTAGACCAAACAACAATAACACCAAATCATGTCATCGTAGAGGACTAAACTCCTATCAAATAAAGCTAATGGAATAAAAATTAAGAAGATATAATTTTTTTCAAAAATGACCGCTTGTAGCAAGGTCCATATATATTAATGTCCTTGCTTGGACCTAGCGTGAAAACTCTTAAAGTCTGAAAACAAAGAATCTATCAATCAAAATTTAGGTATCATAATGTGTAAAAGTAGAAATTGTGATTTTTAATGCTAACTTCAGATAAAAAAGCTTAAATATTCTGAAAACATTAATTTTTCTTGTGATCCATTTTATACCTATAAAATAAGTAAGAATGACTACTATTTGTATGAACAGTAGTGCTGGTATAGTGCTAGTGCCAGTGTTACCGCGTTGAAATTATATTGCATGATGTGGTATTTGCCAAATTACAAATAAATTATGTTTATTTAGAAAAAAAAAAGCTTAAATTCATGTTGTGTGAAAACAGTAGAATTTGTGTAAATTAGTTTTATCGCAAATAAATTTTTTTTTATGTCCCTATATATAAGTAATACCTGAGAATTCTGTGTTTTTTCTTAGGTCATCTAATACTTCAGGTTTCAATTTACTGTTCTGTTTCCCCATTTCCAGAGATAAGTAACGCTTCAACTAGAGGCCACACCTACAACAGTTGTCATGACACAGTTTACTGTTGTTTCTTCATCTCTGGCAACACCTACAACAAAGGTCATTAAAGTTATTATAGTATTTGGTAGCACCTACAACAGTGGTCATCAAAGTTATTATGATATTTGGTAGCACCTACAACAGTGGTCATCAAAGTTATTATAGTATTTGGTAACACCTACAACAGTGCTCATCAAAGTTATTATAGTATTTGGTAGCACCTACAACAGTGGTCATCAAAGTTATAATATTTGGTAGCACCTACAACAGTGGTCATCAAAGTTATTATAGTATTTGGTAACACCTACAACAGTGGTCATCAAAGTTATTAGAGATATGGTACCTAACACCTATAACAGTGGTCATCAAAGTTATTATAATATTTGGTAGCACCTACAACAGTGGTCATCAAAGTTATTATGATATTTGGTAGCACCTACAACAGTGGTCATCAAAGTTATTATAGTATTTGGTAACACCTACAACAGTGCTCATCAAAGTTATTATAGTATTTGGTAGCACCTACAACAGTGGTCATCAAAGTTATTATAGTATTTGGTAACACCTACAACAGTGCTCATCAAAGTTATTATAGTATTTGGTAGCACCTACAACAGTGGTCATCAAAGTTATTAAAGTATTTGGTAACAGTTACAGCAGTGGTCATTAAAGTTTTTCTAGTTTCATATCTGTTAGTGACAACATTTAATCAGTTTTTAATTATGATTAGGTCTTTATATATTTCCCTTTCATTCTATCTCAATCTCACCTTCTCATGTACTCTGCTTTCAATCATGATGATACTTACAGTTTAATTATTACTACTCAGTAAAATGAGCGTCTTCAGTTATGATCTGACGTAATAACTATAATTGGTTTCCAAGATTCACTCTGCTCTGCTCACACATGATTGGAACATTTGAATTAGGTCATTACATACACAGTTACAGTCCCGATTATCCGACATTCTGTTTTATCCAAAATATAAATAACATGTTATTGTTGTGACCTTGGTGCAAGGAAGAGAATAAAAGCTAGGAAACAAACTTCAATAATTTTTAAACAGTAACTTTCACATTTTGCATAATGCAGTATATAATAAAAGTTGCATTTAATTAATCTAAAACCCTTTGTTCTGTTTAAATTGATAAAATATTAGTTTTGTAATTAATTACATAATTTATACTATGAAGTAATTACTAATCCTTATTACATAGTTATTCTACACTTCCATTTAATTTTGATTGTTTAGTTCCTGCCCCTACCATTGTTTCAATATTATCCTATATTTTGGTTATCCGACCACCTGTTGGTCTTATTTAGGCTGAATAATCGAGACTCAACTGTATTAAAGTTACCTTTAATATACAATATTATGTCCACATAGTCACAAACTTTGGAATACATATTGTATTGTTTAACTTATAGCTTGTACTAAGCCTGAGGATTAATATAAAAATTATTACGTCCAAGTTATCATCATGCTATGTTTTGATAATCAAGGTTAACATAAAAAAGAATTATTAAAAGTTTTTAGGAAATTTCATCCCAATAAACACTTTAATTATTAGATACCTTACAATATTTATTTTTTCAGCAATAAACAATAAAGATTTTTTTTATCACTGATAAAGCTTTGATATAAATAGATAAAGTTTAGATATCAACAAAGCTACGAAGACTTTTTTTTTAAAAACAAGTTGTGCCCAGCTTTCTTTGTTAGCATTGAAGCTCAGCCTAGCAAGGTTGGTGTGCGGTGCCTGGCTATCTCAAGTGAAGCTAGAGTCAAGTTAATTAGGAATAGTGACCAGGAGAATAGAATGCTTGGTACACACATAAGATTTCACAGGCTCAACCTTAATAGCTTGAGCAAACATTCAAAAAGAGAGGGACAAAAACATTGGATTTATTTTAGACCAAAAGGAATTACAATGTTTTACAATTTTGGTGGGATTACAATATGTGCACAACAAGTACAAAAATAGAAAAGTTGATTACCAAGGATTTTTTTTAACAATCAGAAGTTGAACTTAATGAAATGCCATTTGCATTTAAACATTCCTGAATACCTAATATTGCACAATCTCCTTGATAATCTTAAGATAAATATGCTCCAATACCTCATTATTACAGTTAAACATGACTGAAAATACCACCTTCATTGATACAATCAAATATGGCTAAAAATACCACCTTCTGATTGTTACAAACATATAGTTACCCTCATTGATTTTGACAAACATATATTTGCACTAAATGATTGTTACAAACATGTATTTGCACTCAATGATTGTTAAAAATATGTATTTGCACTCATTGATTGCTACAAACATATATTTGTATTCAATGATTGTTACAAACATATTTGCACTAAATGATTGTTACAAACATGTATTTGCACTCAATGATTGTTAAAAACATGTATTTGCACTCATTGATTGTTACAAACATATATTTGCACTCAATGATTGTTACAAACATATATTTGCACTCATTGATTGTTACAAACATATATTAGCACTCAATGATTGTTAAAAACATGTATTTACATAATAGATTGTTACAAACATGTATTTGCACTCATTGATGGTTACAAACATATATTTGTACTAATTGATTGTTACAAACATATATTTACATCATTGAGAGTTACAAATATATATTAACACTAACTGGTTGCCCATCAGACTTTTACAAAGGAAAGATAATTATTATAGTCTTGGGTCAAACTTACTCAGGAATTAGTCCATTCATGTGAACAATTCTTCCTTCCTTAGAGGCCATGCATACACTGATAATTATGGATATGGTTCCCTCTTCCTTCCATTTGAGGACACTATATGCGATTGTATTGACCAAAATACTATTTAAAAAAATTATATTAATATTTTTTCTATGTTTAAACAAAACATCATTTCAGATTTAGATAAATTAGATTGTTTCTGAAATTATAATCAAGATAATTTTGTTTTTTATGGCAAACAATATTCAACACATGCCGAAAATTGAATGCAGGTCATGTTTAAAATCTTATGGTTAATATTATGTTCAGGGCATCCAGTCAAAATGTATTTTAAAAATCCATTAATTTTCCCAGGTTTTCCAGAGCCAACGTTTTTCTAGCCACTATATATAAATATAAGTATATTATGAACATTATTTTATTAATATAGTAAATTGATATACTTATGATATTTTTATACACATACACATTCTGGAATTGTGTCACTCTATGAAGGGCTTAGAGGATTTCAGTCTAACGTGATGGGATTAGTGCGATCTAAGTTAGATTATAGTGAGATCGTATTGAGATATAAAAAGTTCGCCTTACACCAGTACAGTTTAAAATTGTTGAGACACATATTAATTTTTAGTTTGTTTTTCCTGTAACGTAATTAAATTTTCATGCAAGTACATAACCATGCCTCAAATTCGGCTGAAGACGTGTGGTAGAGGGGTGTAAAGACGATATGAAACCCACATTTTGGCTTTGAAAATTGAGATTAGTATATTCAATTGTTTTAAAAGAGATTCATGGCATCTATTAATAGAAAGATTTTTTTTACTCTTATTAATAAAAGTTGCATATTTAGTGAGTATATAAATTTTTTAGAGATTTGATCAAACTACCGACTTTTACCTGACTAAGGAAACTGACATTTCCTTGTTTTCCAGGTCACTAACAAAACTGTGCAAGGTGCAAATAACTTGAGCCGATGTGTAGAAATCAAAGTTAATTTTAAAAACTACATCTAGATTATTGTAGAGGGAGGCTGGGAAAACCAATATCACTGTACTTAGTAGAAATTAAAATACCACTCTCCTGTTGATGGTGACAAAGTTTAGTGGGGGTCTTATTGTATTATACCACACAACCACCGGTGATGATACTAGATATTCAATATGAACTTCATTAACTAATGTTCATTGGATTACTAATTTTATCATGTATATTATAAACATGGATATGTTTGATTAAAGATTTGTAGTTTTAACCTCTTTTCTAGTTTTTCGGACTAAATCACCACCTTGTTTTACATTTTATACTCAGCAGAGTAAATACTTCCTTCAACAATGTGTAACTACTAAGCACTTTATATACTTTCATTTACTTTTAGAGATGAGCTCATCAGCGATATTTTACTTTCTTAAAGCTCTCCCATTTACTGGATAGACTTAATAAGTTTAAGTGCTCTTAGCAATTGTCACCACTGGTTTGTCCAGAAAGGTTAGTTCACAAGACTTTAGCTACAGTTGAAGCCGTGTTATAACACAGCCAAATATATTTTGTGGGGGAGATGAGGCTTAATACAGTGAATTTCCCAACTCAAGGCTTTCTGGAATTAGAAAAACTCCTAGGTGACCAAGGATAGTAGAGGGCCAATGTTGAGAGCACCGGAGGATCTGGGGGGGTATGGAATCCTAAGGGATTCTCCCCCAAGGAAATAAAAGTGTAGAATTTTAGATGATAATTGGGCCTTAAATCAGGGTTCTAAGAAATTGTATTTATTAAAGTAATTTGTTAATGATGGATTTTTCAAGTTTAAAGTATTATTTGTTTTGACATTCACCATTAGTGTGTGTAGGAAAACTAAACTCCAGGCTTTATCATGTGATCAACTTAAAACAATATATAACCTTATTAAGGCTACAAGTGTCAAGTAGGCTTGCAGTAGCCTTAAAACTCAAAGGCAGTGACAATGGCGCTTCTAGCCTACTTGAGTAACTAAGATTTCTATACAATCTAATATAAAAGGCATGTCTTTTCAATGTTTGACAAGTTATTAAGTTAGAAACCTTTAAAGAGTAGGGATCAACAGTTGGGAAACTTAAAATTTGTCAGTGCAAGTCTGCGTGAAAGAACTTTCATAGTCAAAAGTACTGTATTACAGAGTGATTCTAGTACAGTAGAGTCTCGGAAACTCGACACTTGATAGCAGTACAGTATTGTACTGTTTTTCTGTATATTACACATATCTATAAACACCATTATATTAACATGTAATGTAATGATACTGGAAGTATAGTTTCCTATGCCTCTTAAGACTGGAGGTCCTTAAGATGATTCTGTAAGTATAGTTTCCTAGAGACCATGAAAACCGGAGGTCCTTAAGATGATACTGGAAGTATAATTACCTAGAGACTTTGAATATTAAAGAGCCTTAATACAATACTGGAAGTATAGTTCCCTAGAGACCACGAATAATGGAGCTCCTTAAGATGATCCTGGAAGTATAATTACCTAGAGACCCCGGATACTAAAAGTCCTTGATGATATGATACTGGAAGTATAGTTGCCTAGAGACAACAAAGACTGGAAGTCCTTAATATGATACTGGAAGTATAGTTCCCTAAATACCATGAAGAATGGAAATGGAGGTCCTTATGATGATATTGGAAGTATATTTCCCTAGAAACCATAAAGACTAAAGGTCTTTAAGAGATACTGGAAGTATAGTTTCCAAGAGACTATGAAGAAAGAAACTGTAGGTCCTTATGATGAGTCTGGAATTACAGTCAACTCTGGTTTTAGTGAACATTCGGGTACAGTGAACATAATTCATTGGTCCCAACCTACATACATTTCAATGTGTGTTAAAAAAATTGTTTATAATGAACCCTCAACTTCGGTTTTAGCCGGAAAAATATTAACTAAAATAATATACAGTAAACAGCAGCATAAAGCAAAATGATTTTTTTTAAAGATTAATTTTAATATATTCCAATAAAGAGCGATTGTGTTTGAAATATTATTTTGTTTCTCATTAACCCACTACTTTCAGATTAAAAAGAAATCTATTTTAGTGAACTTCGGACACAGTGAAAAAAAATCTGAGTCAATAGAGGTTGATTAAAGCCAGAGTTGACTGTATATTTCCCTAGAGACCATAAAGATGGAAGGTCCTTAAGATGATACTGGAAGTATAACTCCCTAGAGATCATGAAGACTGGAGCTCCTTAAGATGATACTGGAAGTATTGTTTCCTAGAGACCACAAAGGCTGGAGGTCCTTAAGATGACTTGCCCTAAGACTACTACCTATGAGAGTACGCCATAACACCAGTGGTGCTATTGGTGCATAAGGCAAACTCTACTGAAAATGGTTCCATATCTGCGGCAATCAATTGGAAAAAAAGGCCAACTTGGAGATGTCATTCTGAGATTTTGGAATATTTTCATATAGCTCTGGTATCAATCCTTCTTTAAAAGTGTGATAATAGCGCCTGATCATGAGAAATATTTAAGGGGTAAATATGTCAGTGCCTAGGTGTCAGAGCATGCTCTAGTATTTTTAAGTCAATATAATATATACAGTGTCTACCATGAGACTCCAACATTTTAAGCAAATCTATAGTTCAGTTAAGTGGAGTTTCATGGTGGACATCCTCTGTGTGTGTGTGTGTGTGTGTGTAACCCCCCCCCCACACACACATTATATAT
>CABEEJ010001615.1:33510-53665 GCA_901482245.1 Timema douglasi
ATATATATATATATATATATAATTTGATAAGGACAAACAGCCAATCATTTTAAAATGGATTCAACATAACGGCAAAAATAGTAGCTTCCAAAGAAAACTTTTTTATTTTGGGTGTGCAGTGGCTCATCTGTACTATCATTCTTTGTCTACATCACCATGGAAATCTTGACTTATGTAATATTAAAGATTGGTAAATAAAACATTTCGCTTTGTTTAAAAACAGTAAATCAACCCTTACTCGAGTGATATGGTACAACAGAGAGCTAGGAGAGGGGTCGTTATATGCTTCTCATTGTGGTGTGGAGAGGAAAAATATGAGTTTCGCTTAAAACTAAACACAATAATCTCAAAATCCATGGAAACATTGCTCTTTTTGCCCAATGAGTTTTTATAACGGTGTATATTATCTTACGAGTTAGTAGTATACTTTAGATAAAGTAATAGAAAAGTCTGTGTGATGCATCGTTCCATTTATTTTTATATTCTTCACTAGAGTAGCACCAACAAATTGAAACCGATATTCCAGAGTTATAGAGTAGCAAACAATGAGATTTCATGGGAAAGGGGTGAGGGGTGAGGGGTGAGGAGGTACTAGGAGGAGGATGGGAAGCAAAAGCAGTTGACTAATTAGGTTTATCTTTTTAAAAATATATAAAGTTAAATTATATGATTGATCTTGACTATTTTGTACATATTTGTGCTTTTTGCTATTAAAATGGCTTGTGAGCACTTACTTTACATCTAATATTTCTCAATAATTTTTTTAAGACTATTTGCACAACACAGCAACACTATAAATGGGTTAGAAACGTCCAATGTCAGCTGCTGCAACTAATTTGCGAATTTGTTGTCCTAGAACAGATCTATGTCAAAACAACATTTTACTGTATTTTAAACTGAAGATGGTTAGAACAACATGTGAAAAAGTCTGAAGCCTAAAATAGAATATCAAGAAATTACTAATTGTGATGTGATCATAACTTATTTAATGTAATTATGTAGTGACCTGCATGCGGCTATTCACAAGGTCGCAACAACTGTTAAAAATATTTTGAACTTTTATTTTACCCTTTAAATAATGTTCAAATTCAATTCAATTTAGACAACAGTCTGTAAACATTGATATATGCAATTTCTAATCTAATAGTGGTTTTATAATTATTAACGATCAAAGAGCTTAAAAAAAAAACTTATTGAATATGAGTTAAAGTGAGCAAGATAGTAATAGTCTAATGAATGAATTTGATGATAATGTTATAACCGAAGAAGAAATAATGCCAAACAATATCAAAACAAGTGGCGAGTGGGAGCCGTTTGGTTCATGTGAGGAGAGAATTCCTTTTGAAGGAAATCTTAGTTTTAATGCGCTTTTAAAAAAAACAACAACTGAAGAATTGGCAGAGCTCACTGTTGATCAAACTAAGTTGTAGGCTGACAAACAGGAACAAGGTTTGTCAAGATATCAAAGGAGCATAAGTGGAGGAAAACATGCTGGAGTGATCAAGTGTTTTATTGGACTTACAATATTACAAAGTATTTTACAAAAAACAGCCCCTTCACTTTTTTTTTTCCTGAAAAAATTAATTGACACCCCTTACTTTTGAGAAATAATAACTGATCATTGTATCCTCTTTGGAGAAATGACTAATCAATGTAAATTATTTTGAGAAGTAATGACTGATAAATGTCTCCATCTTCTCCTAAAGTCTTAGATTAGTAAATGGTTAGAAAGGAATAAAGTAAGAGGGTAGTAGCTAATATGTAATTTAAAATTATATTTGTTCTTAGAAAATAAAAAATTGCATTTTTTTAATTTGAAAACTATACTCAACATACAGCAACATAATATTCTATTAAGGGGTTAAAAGAAGAGAAGTGAAAAAAAATAAAATAAAAAAATACAGTGTTCAAATCTCTCCAGTTAACAGCTTCTGCATATCCTTATGATACACTCTTTTCATCAAATGTTCTTAAATGAGTTAATAAGTCAGTGGTCGGCAATCGATAGATCTTGAGGCAATTTTTAGTTGATTGCGTAATAAAACTAAATCGTAATAAAAAATCAATCTTTGAGTATTCTAAGCTCGCAAATATATCAAGTAAATTCGAATAATATTTGAAAGTGACTAACATAGTCTCTCGGTCATAGTCGGTAATGTTAAAGAAAATCAAATATGAAACAACATTTTATTTGTTCTGTTTTTTTTTTCCCAGTAAAGTAGGGACATAAGTATTTGAGAAAAGATTGAATCCAAGAAATATATATAAAATGTAAATATGTAAAAAAATAAAATAAAAAGTAGAATAAAGAAACAATCAGCGATAAGTTTATAGGCCGATCGGAGCCCAAAGAGGTAATCAACTTCTGAGGTACATTATAGATAGCTCATAGATTAACTATTCTGGAATGAATTATAATTATAATCAATAAAAGTTCAATAAAAACAACAATAAACCAACAACAACAAAAAAAGCCGTGCGATGGCAAATATTTCTCAAATTTAAAAAAAATTGTTAGTTAGAGGTTTGATTCAATTTGCTAGTAGCCCTAGACACTCAAACGAATCAAACATATGTGTTTAAAAGTTGAAAATGGTTCAATATTTTACTGAAATATTACTGTAGATATTTGACACTTTTATATTTACCAAGTTAAAACGTTTTATATTTCAATAGGGGAGAAAAAAAAACTGAAAACAAACACCAAACTATTGTTATATTTGTGATGGTAAAACATCGATGAAAATTGGGCTATCTTTGAGATAGTATCCATCTATAAAACACAGATAATTGTTCAATTTGACCCAACCAACTGTTATGAAAGAACCATGTCAATGATGCCAATTAAATAACTAAATTATTTATAAATCTCCTTAACAAATGGTCTATTATCAAATGAGAAAACAAAGGAGTTATATAGAATACATGATCTGTATGGTTTTAAAAATAATTTTCTCGTTAAGTGTTAAAGCGATGAATATTGATGATTATAATAAGCTCTCAGAATGAACCGGGTTTTTACTATCAGGATTTATAATTTCATTTAGACACTAGTTCAATAAATTTATTTTATACATATATGGGGCGTTTAGTTAAACCGCATTGCGAGTATTAGAGGTGTGCCAAGTCCACTTTTTAATTCGAATCAAATATATTAAATATTCTCGAAGACAAACAGAAATTTGGATTTTTTTTATTAGTTGTTTTGTGTAATATTATACTGTGGTTATCTATGACTTTATTCCCCAAAATTAGTTGAAACATTTTTTATTGCTAATTTTTTTTCATTATGTCGTTTTATTATGATTAATACATTAATTACCACAACTTAAAATTTAATCTACTCAGATTCTTTCATATGGACATTAATTTTTAACAGCTCAAAATATCCCTATATTTATTTGTGAAGCTTTGTAATTGTTGGAGCCAGAATTTTTTTCAAAGCGAAGTCAGGGCTGATGTTTGTTCCAAAGTCAATTCAAAGTTTCTAGGCTTTGCACACCCCAAGTGACTATGTCATTATATGGGTGCAATTAAAATAGTAAAGTATCAAAGTACCAGAAGATCTATAGGAAAACATTAAGTTAGTGTTTTGAGCAATAATGTGACTAACATTAAGTAAGCTCCCTTATTCTTTAAAGAGGACTGGTATTTTAAATAACTTTTTCATAATTTGAGACAAAGAAAAGGGTTAGCAAAAATCTAATATATTAGTGAAGATTGTTTTCCAATAATACTCTCCTGAAAATATCAGGAATATTTAGTACATCACTGATCCCAGCTCCCAGGGCCAGTGAACTAGAAAAAGTGGCACACAATGTTAATGTACACTCTGTTTATCCTGAAAGGTAGCAGTCTCACCTTGACGAATTATACCGTGGCCCAAATTTAATATATGATAAGCCATAGCAGAACCATTAAAAGTTAGCTTAATACCTTTCATGATATTTTACTAAGGATACATGTTAAGATAAGTATTAAAATATTTTAGTTTTGTGAAAACTTGATTTAAATTTACAGTTGAAATTTAGAGAAATTAAAAAAGACTGTATTTAATTTTAAAATTCAATCAAGTAGCGTATATTTTGGATAATGAAAACAAACTATAATCGGTTATTTGGCAGATTTATATTGTATACTTGTCTTAAAATATTATATTGTACTAATTTTAGTATTCTTAAGTATGGGGTGCAAATAATGAGACCCTGGACGTGAGAACAAATAATGGGACCACAGATGCAGAAATTACATTAGCTTTGTGTGCAAGGTTTTATCAATTTGTTTGATTGTATAATCACTGTTAAATTGACTACATATAAGTATTTGATGCAAGGTTAAAATAACTTTACACATAATATTCACTTTTGTATGATTTAACAACTTTAAGCATTTTGAATTTTTAATAACAATTTTTATAAAGCCCAAATGGTTGGTAAGACGCGGTGCTGGGGAAAAAAAAATTTATCATTCAATAATAAACAGTGGCCTCTTTGTTTATCTATTTTGTTGTGTAAGCTTTGCTAGTGGCTTCCCTTTCTTAATCTATTTTGTTTTTTAATCTTTACAAATAGCTACCCTTTGTTTATTTGCATAAGCTTTACTAATGGCTTCCCATTGTTTATTTATTTTGTTGTTTAATCTTTACTAGTAGCTACCCTTTATTTGTTTTGTTGCATTACTAGTGGCTCCCCTTTGTTTATCCATTTTGTTGTGTAAACGTTACTAGTGGTCTCCCATTGTTTATTTATTTTGTTGTTTAATCTTTACTAGTAGCTATCCTTTATTTGTTTTGTTGCATTACTAGTGGCTCCCCTTTGTTTATCTATTTTTGTGTGTAAACATGAATAGTGGCTTCCCTTTGTTTATCTATTTTGTTATGTAATCTTTAATAGTGCTTCTCTTTGTTAATCTTTTTTTAAATATAATCTTTACTTATGGCTTCCCTTTGTTTATCTATTTTGTTGTGTCATCTTTAATAGTAATTCTACTTTATTTGTTGACTTCACCCATTAATATTTCCAGTTCAAATTAATTCAGAAGTTGTACACCTTTATAATGTGACTGCAACATTGCTGTACTGTGTTTTAATCAACCATTTACCCCCCCTCCCCCTCACCTTTCCGCCCCCAAAATCAATAACAATGTCAAAATGACACATAACTGTCAGCATGAACAAAAACTGAGTAATGACGCGATCACAATAGAAATATCCAATAACAAAGACAATACAATGATTAGAATGTCGATACAATGTGCACATGAACATTTATTTAGTGTCAACAAGAAAAAAAAAACAAAGAAAGGCCAAGCAACATATTTTAGTTTCTTGTTCAGCATAAAGAAATGTGCATGTGAATATAATCTTGCCCCTTTAGCACGCATACGTGGCAGATAGCCTTGGGCAAGGGTAAGAAAGAAAAGCAAAAACAGTTTATCTGAGCTGATAAGTACTTTACTGGACCTGTGATTGTCAAATTCCCTGACTCTTCCCAAGCGGCCAACCTGGACAGGCATGTTACAATTAGCACCAGATGCAGCCAACACAATAGCTACAAACCATTATTCCTGGAGTCAAAAGTTAATCTTATTATTATTCTCTTCATCCAGTTATTTGCAATTATTGTTATCAACAAAGAACCAATGTTGCTCAACAATATATTAGTACCTTATTCACAAATCTTAAATATAATAAAACAATACATAACATAGAGTTTGGACACAAAAATAAAAAAATTGATTTTAATCTATCGTACTGATAAAACTAAATAAATATAGTTCAATTCAATATAAATATTAGTGTTAGCACAAGAAAATGGCAGGAGTTGAGATTATATTTACATAACTTATAAAGTTAATCTAAAATGTGATTTGAGCTCAAAACATCAGTTTGGGACAAATAAAAATAGAAACATTGATCTTACAACTGAGCATGTCCAACATGCCAAATAATTCACTGAATGTAGCATGTTTAAGCATGTTTAAGCATGTTCTGATTGTAATAAATCCAAACATGTCAGGAATAGCCTGGTTGTGAAAAGTCCAAGCATGTCAAAGAACATCTTGATTGAGAACATTTCCAAACATATCGAAGAATGTTCTGACTGTAACATGTCCAAACATGACAATGAATGGCCTTGTTGAAAAAATGTCCAAACAGGTCAATGAATGCCCTTATTGAAAACATGTCCAAACATGTTAAGGAATGTCCTGATTGTAACATGCCCAATTAAATCAGAAGTATGTCCTTAATGTAGGTGCTATAATATGAAAAAACTATTTCTAAAGTTTTAACATTTGAAATAAACATCTAATCCAAGTTCCAACTTGGTGCAGTTACTTTAACAACATCCATCTTGTCAAATATATCTATGAAAATGGAAAAGGGTGGTAAAGAGAGTAGGCAGCATCAGTGTATATGACTGGATATACACATACACAGGTGTGAGTACAACTTAAAACGAGAACCCACACCATAATCATTGCTAAATTAAGCTAAATCGAATATTAGCATATAGCAAAAATTAAATTTCAACATATAACTTATGATTGATATATATATGATAGTATCATAAAAATGCGTGTTGTCAAAAATTGAACGAAAAAGTATTAATTGGATGTTCCAAAAAGTTTTTTGTTGCTGAGGATGATGTGCATCGTCCGATGGAATGTGCGTTCACTAGGGGGCCAACATCTTGGAAAGTTCCTCGTCTTGCAAGCAGCCTTTTAGAAACTCCTCTTGGGTTAATTGCCCATCGTTGTTCTCATCCATCTTAGCAAAGATGTTCTTTGCTCGTTCTTCAGCAGAATCGGCCGGCCGGTTGGACGAACAGGCTCCAAGCATGTCATATATAGCCTAAAATAGTATCCTTGATGTGAGCAACTAGTATAAAGTGATTCTTACTATTAATTTTCAAGCATAGAGTAATAATAGAAAATAAGTAATCTGATCAGAATATCTGTTAGGTAAAATTTTTAGTATTATTGGAAAGAGGTATTTTTATTGGCAAATAAGAAAGTAAATCAAAAGACTAATATATAAATTTAAAATAAATTAGAAGATATTGATATATGTAAGAGAACATTTGTGAGCAAAATATTGAAAAATAATTGCTGTCTGGAAGATAAGAATCTAAAGTCAAATAAATCAAATCACCAATATAAATTTCAAACCTCTTTTAGAAAACATTAAATAAAATTCTTGGTAGTTTGTATTGTTGTGGTAATATATTAGTTGTATGTGTATACTAAACTAGAAATATTTACTTGTACTATCTTGGTAATGTACTTCTTGTATGTGTATATTAAATAAGAGAGATCTATTCACCTGTGCTATCTTGGTAATATACTGATGTATATGTAGATTAAATAGATATCTATTCACCTGCACTATTTTGGTCATTTCCTGAATGTCTATAACTCCGTTCCCATCAACATCGTACATTCTAAAGGCCCATTTCAATTTTTCTTCTGGTGTTCCTGATGATGTTACATCAATGGCAAGAAGAAATTCCTAAAAAATAAATTCAAAAAGAAACGTACAATTAACAATGTTCAACAATGCTAGCTACACATTACAATAAAACCTACAACGCAGTGCAACAATGCATACTATACACTTAAAAAGACTATACAACACAACAATGCTTACAACAAAGTACAGCAATGCTGATTACATAGTACCAGAATGCTGATTACACAGTACAACAATGTTGACTACTCATTACAACATTACTAACTAAACAGAGCAAGACTTACAACACAGTATAACAATGCTTACAACAAAGTACAACAATAATGACTACACAGCACTACAATGCTTACAACACAGTATAATGTTTACAACTAAAATGCAGACTACAGAGTACAACAATGCAAACTACACAATACAACAATGCAGACTACACAGTACAACAATTATAGCTACAGTACAAAATTCAATACACATAGTCAATGCAGACTACACAATACAACAATGATAGCTACAGTAAAAAATGCAATACACACAGTACGACAATGCTGATTACCTAGTGGTTGAACAAATTTTAAAGCCTATAAAAACCCACCGAATTTAATTTCTACCTTTAATGCACACAAAAGAAGGAAGAAACAGAAACTGAAGAATAGTTGAAACAACCAGAAATTGATGAATTGTATAAACAACCATAAAATGATGAGAAGAAATAACTAGAAACTGATGAATGTATAAACAACAAGAAAACAACAAATCTAAGCAAATAGCAGAAATTGGTAAATAGTATAAGCTACCAGAAACTGAAGAAAAGTAAAAACAGCCAAAAACTGATGAATAATAGAAACAGCCAGAATAGAAGAAATGAGAAACTGACTAATAATAAAAATAACTAGAAAATGACATATAGTAGAAAAAACCAAAAACCTAAGAATTATGTAGACAGCTAAAAATAAATGAATAGTACGACCACTATAAAATATAATAATTAGGTTATGTTTTGTGAAAGTAAGTCCGCGAATGAATGTGTGCATTTAAGTTTAAAGTCTGCATTTACAGCTCAAAGGTCAGTATCACCCTAAGACTCGAGACTCTCAGCTAAACGTTCAAAATTCCAATGCTTCCCATTGCTTGCAAAGTATTCAGTTAGTTTGGAGCTAGGTAGCAAACAATATGCGAGGTGAATAACGATGCCTTATTGACCCAGGCAAGCAACCACTTTCACCGCTGAGTTGGCTTTGAGCCAAGTACATGTTGGTTACAAGCTCCAGCTAGACAGCTCTCTACGTCATGTCAGTCTCAGTCTTACTTTTACACAATCACTTTTATGTGCCATTGAAATAAACTGGCCCGTGGATAAAGATAGAGCACAGCTAACAGCTCCCTACATACCACTTTAAAAAATGTATTGATTAACATGACTGGCACAAGGACCAAATTTAAAACATACCACTTCATAATGATGAATTGATTAAGAGGATTGGTACTGGGACCAATTAAAAAACACACCTTCATAATGATGTATTGATTAATATGACTGGTACAAGGACCAGTTTTAAAACATAACACTTCATAATGATGTAGTGATTGATATGATTGGTACAAGGAGCAGTCTTAAAAATACCACTTCATAATAATGTATTGATTAATAGGGCTGCTATAAAGACACATCTAAAAAGTATACAGCTTCTAAATCAAATTAAGATTAACAGCTTTGGTACAAGGAGCAGTCTTAATGAATACCACTTCTAATTATGTGTAGAATTAGACTGGTACAGAGAGCAGGGTTAATATATAAGTCTACCACTTCTAATGATATGTAGAACGGGGCTTGTAAGAAACGAAAGCAAATCAAGGTTTTGATCAATTAATAAGCAGACAAAGTATTGATCAAAGTTTTTAATCAATCGACAGGAGACCAACATTTTGAAGACTTAAGTTTAAATTATAGGTTTTAACACCTGGGTTTGTATCAAGATTTTGAAAAGTTGAACTACTAGATGAAATTTATAATTATATAGCAGCAAAGTTTAACTTGAGATGATTTGTTTCGTTAAACACTATACGTAGTTAACTTTACTTCACATACCTTAAAGTCAATGTAACCATTTTTGTCCATGTCAAATGTACGAAATACATGGTCACAAAACTCTTCTGCATTTCCACTTGGGAAGAACATCTTGTACATATCCACAAACTTGGCAGGGGTTAGACGGCCGTTAGGACAGTCTTGCTGTGAACATAAAACACATCAAAATATCCACAAACTTGCAAGTGCAATTTGAATAAATCAAAGACAATGTATTTGGAGGGATTGAAAAAAAAAAAGTTCACTAAAATGAAACCCAAGTATTTATGACTGATTAGGCTACATTACTTGCAAAATAAGCTTTAATGGATATATAAAATAAAGTATATCAAGAGGCTAAGACATTTTAGAGTTAATGAGACATAACAAAAAATTAGTAGCCATGTTGACGTGGTCTGCTAGAACTTGTGATACTTGTAAATTAACGTTCATGTAATGTGATATTTCTACCCTAGACAACTCGTGAACAGGATGTCTAGACACACAATATTTTAAAATCGTCCGAGTTTTCTAGATTTTCCAGTGCCAATTTCCGACTTTTCCAATCACTATATAATATTACAAACATTATTTTACTAAGATCGGAACTTACTGTAATTATATTTTTAGACACATACACATTTTGAAAATGTGTCACACTATGAAGGGGTTAAACTTTAAAGGAATGAGCTATTGAGTAGTGTGATCTTAGCTAGATTTCAGTGAGACAATATTGAACTGTTTAAAGACCACTTTATACCAGTAAAATTTAAAGGAATGAGCTATTGAGTAGTGTGATCTAAGCTAGATTTCAGTGAGATCATATTGAACCATTTAAAGACTACCTTATATGAGTAAAATTTAAAGGAATGAGCTATTGAGTAGTGTGATCTATGCTAGATTTCAGTGAGACAATATTGAGCCATTTAAAGACTACCCTATACCAGTAAAATTTAAAGGAATGAGCTATTGAGTAGTGTGATCTAAGCTAGATTTCAGTGAGACAATATTGAGCCATTTAAAGAATACCTTATACCAGTAAAATTTAAAGGAATGAGCTATTGAGTAGTGTGATCTAAGCTAGATTTCAGTGAGACAATATTGAACCATTTAAAGACCACCTTATACCAGTAAAATTTAAAGGAATGAGCTATTGAGTAGTGTGATATTAGCTAGATTTCAGTGAGACAATATTGAACCATTTAAAGACTACCTTATACCAGTAAAATTTAAAGGAATGAGTTATTGAGTAGTGTGATCTAAGCTAGATTTCAGTGAGATCATATTGAACCATTTAAAGACCACCTTATACCAGTACAATTTAAAAGTGTTGAGAGATATTCTTTTTTAGTTTCTTCTTATAATATAATATAATTCTCAAGTATGTGCATAATCATGCCTCAACTTTGGCTAAATACGCGCAGTAGCCTATATGAAAATCCCATGTTGACTTAGATCTTAGTGGATTGAGATTATTCAGGGACAACTGTGCTAAAAGAGTTTCATGGTATGTATTTAACTGGAAGAAAAATGTTATTTTGACCATTCTAAATAAAGGTTGCATATTTTTTTTAGTGAATATTTGAAAATTCCAGTAATTTGACAAAACTCCCTGACTTTTCCATGAATTTTCCTTGTCCAAGCAAATTCCCCGACTTTTCATTGTTTTCCAGATCACTGGAAACCCTTGTTAAATAAACGTTTAGTAAATCATTATCCTGACATGAGTGAGATCGAAATTATGACAAATTAATTAAAAACTTGAGTGTTAAAAGTGTTTTTGGAGAAGATGACAGCATTTATTTAAAGGCTCAAAAGATATTTATGATTTTTTTTAATATACCATTAACTTTTCCATCTAGAATTTGAAAGCTAACCAAATTATCTTCTAGATGCCATATGGACTGGTATTGTATCAATGAAGAAAATATGTCGAGAGACAGCTAAATAATCAGGGTGGCTACAAAACATTTACTACAATATTCCCTTGATTTTTCAAGTTTTCCAGACACCATTTAAAAAATAAATCTAGCCTTTGACAATTTTTCTTGGTGGATGGGGATTTTCCATTACTCATATAATACACTGAAAAATTATAAGCTACCAAACATCTACATTCTTATAAGTTCTTTTTTTTAGTATCTAATGTTGTTGGTATTATTTGTGGCGCTGCATAAATGTAGTATAAAAACATTTCCTATGCAACCATCTCATGTTAGAGTAACATATCTATGAAGTGCATTTTGTTTACATCTATGAAGTGCATTTTGTTTACATCTAGAAACAAAATCTCACTTTTGTTTGAATATTTAGGCCCGGATTCAACCAAGTATTCAAACTTCCTGACTTTTACTTATTTTTGATTAAATTCCCTGACATTTCCCTGTTTTTCTCGACGTCAAAGAATTCCACGACTTTTCCCTGTCAGTAGCCAACACGATCCTATACACTCATTTTATGAAATACCACAACTTCAAATCAAATTTGTGATAAAGTCTGATTTTCAAAGGCAGGCTGTTATTCAAAAACTGGAAAATCATGTTGCCACAATTGGGGGGCGAACACAATAATTATTGTATTTACATTCTTAGTTTAGTTCATAATATAAAGGAGTAATAATATAGTAAATACACAATGAAATATTATTGGAAGCTTTCGGTAATTTTTTAATGAACTTTATAAAACATAAGTAAAATAAGATAAGAATTAATACTTTAAATAAAGTGCTTTTTAGCACTGCGTCTTACTACCTGTTTGGGTTATACCCCTATGTACTAATTACACTAATAAGTTAGGGATAAAGGAGATTCAATGTAGAGGATATGAACCCGAATTTACATGGAGGGAGAGTGGAAAACCATTTAGGAAAATCCACCCTCAGCGCACCTGACCAGGATTGAACCTAAATCTCCCTGTCTTCGGCAGTCTGGTCCAACACAAGAGTAGTATGTTGGACTACGCGGCCACTCAAGCGAGTAAATGAAATATTGAAAAACAATATTAATTAATATATTAAACATGCCAATAAATAAAAAAGAAAAGTAATATGGTAATTATATCAAATACCATCTGAAAAGGCTTAAATACTACGATAACTTAAAGACAGAAATTCTAAATAAATAGGAAAACTAGATTTTCGAGAAGAGAGGACAGTAGTTATTAGTTGACAAATTACAATACGGTATATTCCATTTGGTTAAGTTGGAAAAGGCTTTGTTTAAATTAGGGTTGGGTACATATATAATACTTTTGAAGAGTTTATGTCTAAGATGAGTGGCAAAATAAAGTATTATTATTAGTTTCCAAAGAGACGAATTAGACTAGAAAAAGACCAATAAGAGTATATTTATAATGAGCTCAGTTACACTAATAGAAGTTCAATAATAATAAATCTATCATGAGCTCTAATACACCAATAAAATACCATCAAGAGTATGTATATAATTAGCTCAACTACATTAATATAAGATCAATAAGTGTGGATCTATAATAAGCTCTAATACACCAATAAAATACCATCAAGAGTATGTATATAATTAGCTCAACACAATTAATATAAGATCAATAAGTGTGGATCTATAATAAGCTCTGATACACCAATAAAATACCATCAAGAGTATGTATATAATTAGCTCAACACAATTAATATAAGATCAATAAGTGTGGATCTATAATAAGCTCTGATACACCAATAAAATACCATCAAGAGTATGTATATAATTAGCCCAACTACATTAATATAAGATCAATAAGTGTAGATCTATTTTGAGCTCAGCTACACCAATAAAATACATATAAGAGTAGATATATAATTAACTATACTAATATAAGCTCAATAAACATAGATCTATGAGCTCAGTTACACTAATAAAATACCTACCAGATTAGACCTATAATTAGCTCAGCTACACTAATATAAGATTAGTAAGCGTATATCTATAATGAGATCAGCTAAGCCATTAGAAGACCAATAAGAGTTGATCCATAAATATAATGAGTGACACTATACTAATAAGAGTAGATATATTATTAGCTCAGCTACAACTCAAGATCAACAAGAGTAGATATAACATTAGTTTAGCTTCATTTAAGAGAAGACCAATAATATGAGCTCATATATATTACATAGAGGACCAATAAATGTAGATCAAAAGTGAGATCAGCTACACCAAGAGAAGATCAATAAGTGTAGGTAGTGTATGACCCAAACAGGTACTAAGACACGACACAAAAACTATAAATAATAAGAGTAGCTCTATAGTGTGCCTACCTTGAATCCTTTGTACCATTCCTTGATAGTGGCCTCATCATAGCGAGTGTGGGACTTAAGGAAATCCATGTCCTCTTTGGACAACTTGTCTTTACTGCCGAAACACCCCATTGTCCGTCTGCAACAATATTAACACAAAAATTGAATTTCGAAAAATTGTCCATCAGCAGGAATAAATCACATAAAATGAATGTCAACAAATTGTCCGTCTGCAACAATATAAAACACAAGAATTGAATTTTTTAAACCCTGGAGGATTACTTGCAGTCCACCCCCTCATAGTCTTGACTAGAGACCTTGCCTACAGGATATTAAATGCAATGTACCCCCTTCCTGACACCTGGATGATATTAATCCATAGTACCGAATTAATTAAAGCTTCTTTATTGAGTCTCGAGTGTTAGGTTACTACTTTGGCCAAAAATATATACTAGCTTACTCTACCGACAATGGTTATAATATATACTACAGTCCTATACTGGAAATTGTGATACATACTACCTTACTCCACTGACAGTGGTAATATTTACTACCTTCCTCAACTGACAGTAGTGATATTTACTACCTTCCTTTACTGACAGTGGTGATATTTACTGCCTTCCTCCACTGACAGTGGTGATATTTACTACCTTCCTCAACTGACAGTGGTAATATTTACTACCTTCCTATACTAACAGTGGTAATATTTACTACCTTCCTTTACTGACAGTGGTGATATATACTACCTTCCTTTACTGACATTAGTGATATTTACTACCTTCCTTTACTGACAGTGGTGATATATACTACCTTCCTTTACTGACATTAGTGATATTTACTACCTTCCTTTACTGACAGTGGTGATATTTACTACCTTCCTATACTGACAGTGGTAATATTTACTACCTTCCTTTACTGACATTAGTGATATTTACTACCTTCCTTTACTGACAGTGGTGATATTTACTACCTTCCTCAACTGACAGTAGTGATATTTACTACCTTCCTATACTGACAGTGGTAATATATACTACCTTCCTTTACTGACAGTGGTGATATATACTACCTTCCTTTACTGACATTAGTGATATTTACTACCTTCCTCCACTGACAGTAGTGATATTTACTACCTTCCTATACTGACAGTGGTAATATTTACTACCTTCCTTTACTGACAGTGGTGATATATACTACCTTCCTTTACTGACATTAGTGATATTTACTACCTTCCTCCACTGACAGTAGTGATATTTACTACCTTCCTCAACTGACAGTAGTGATATATACTACCTTCCTTTACTGACAGTGGTGATATATACTGCCTTCCTCCACTGACAGTGGTGATATATACTGCCTTCCTATACTGATACTGGCGATATATATTATCTTCCTATACTGGTGATATATACCATCTTCCTTAATATCAATAATGTTTAATAATATGTGTTATTTATTGTTTGTATTTTTTCGTTATTGTTATTTTGAGAATATAAGCTTAGCAAAGATTTAACGTTTATTTTCAGCTGCAGGTTCCTTTATTGATCCACAAGTTATGAATGTTAAAAAATAACCCTCACCACCAGAATTTGTTTTATCCACCCCCACCCTCTCCTCCTCCTAAATATAAACATCAAAACTTGACAAATTAAATCGTAAATTTCGATCTAATGCAAATATAGCTCGTGCCAAAAATCTTAAGGCAACCGCTTCGGTCAGCGATAAAGTATCAATCGCTGCCAGGCCACGAGGCTTAAAATACATTGGTTTGTTTCTTTTTCTATAACTACCTCTCTAGTCTGTCTAAGCTTATACTCACTTTCGTCCCTCACCTTCAGCCACCCCGCGTCATGAGAATAAGAACGAGGGGAAAGCTCGCTGCTAGTTCTCGAATATCTTAACATTTTCTGTTGTGAGTCTATCAAACAATTACTGTATTTGTTAGGGGAAGGCTAACTCTAGAGCCTTTTCCATCAGGCTCAGACTCATAGCTCCGAAAATACGATCAATAAGTCGTTTAAAATGAGCAAATATAACATTTCCACCGACTTTTTTCTATTATTAAAACTCAAAACATAGGACTGTTAAGGATAAAGAAACCCTGTTGGAACTTTTCGACTTTATTTTGGCGTGAACCATATTTTGAAATAACGTATTGTAAAATTAAATATCGTCTAAGGCGTCGCTCTCGTGTTATACAAGACTGTCGACGACAGGGATATCGGGGTTCAAATCCCGGTCGGGCGTACTGAGGGAGGTTTACCCATAATTGTTTTCCACTCTTCCTCTACGCAAATGCGGGTTCACTTCCACTATATTCAACCTTACTTATCCCTAACCTACTAACGTAATTAGTGCATATGCGTATAGCCTGAATGGGTAGTAAGACGCGGTGTTTTGTACATATAACGTTAGCGCTGAACGTCTGCGCGGAAATTTCTCGCTAAACGAGGCACCCCCCCTACCCCCTAATGTCGGGGTCAGTATCGACTTAACGTTCACTTATTGTTTGTTACGTAGCTTAGCCGTTTTTAAATGGAAGTAAGCAAGATGTAGTGCACGTAACGTAAGAGTTGTCAATGGTAGAACTTTCATGTTACGTGAACGTTAAGTGAAGCGTACCACTTGTTGTGTGTGACCAGACAAAAATGTTGCTAAAAACTCCAAAATGGCTAATTATGCTTGGGTTTCATTTTATTGAAAAGTTTGTACTAAAACAACCCAATTCCAATGCTTGTGTTTTGTTAGCATTATTACGTTGCGTAAAACTCCGTAAACCCTGATCACACACTAGTTTAATTACACTTAGTGAAAGTTACGGTACATGGACGTTAAGATGATGTGTTCCCGGCATAAATAATCCAGTCCATGACGGTGTTGGTGTATATTAGCTCTAGATGGGACCTCCTATAGCGGTGTTGGTGTATATTAGCTCTAGATGGGACCTCCTATAGCGGTGTTGGTGTATATTAGCTCTAGATGGGACCTCTTTTAGCGGTGTTGGTGTATATTAGCTCTAGATGGGACCTCCTATAGCGGTGTTGGTGTATATTAGCTCTACATGGGACCTCCTATAGCGGTGTTGGTGTATATTAGCTCTACATGGGACCTCCTATAGCGGTGTTGGTGTATGTTAGCTCTATCAAGGACCTCCCATGACGGCGTTGGTGAATATTAGCTCTACATGGGACCTCCTATATCGGTGTTGGTGTATATTAGCTCTATCAAGGACCTCCCATGACGGCGTTGGTGAATATTAGCTCTACATGGGACCTCCTATAGCGGTGTTGGTGTATGTTATTTCTATCAAGGACCTCCCATGACGGCGTTGGTTAATATTAGCGCTACATGGGACCTCCTATAGCGGTGTTGGTGTATGTTAGCTTTATAAGGGACCTCTTATGACGGTTCTGGTATATATTAGCTTTATAAGGGACCTCCTATGACGGTTTTGGTGTATATTAGCTCTATCAGGAATCTCACATGACGGTTCTGGTGTATATTAGCTCTATCAGGAATCTCACATGACGGTTCTGGTGTATATTAGCTCTATCAGGGATCTCACATGACGGTTCTGGTGTATATTAGCTCTGTCAGTGACCTCACATGACGGTTCTGGTGTATATTAGCTCTGTCAGTGACCTCATATGACGGTTTTGGTGTATATTAGCTCTGTCAGTGACCTCATATGACGGTTTTGGTGTATATTAGCTCTGTCAGTGACCTCATATGACGGTTCTGGTGTATATTAGCTCTATCAGGAATCTCACATGACGGTTCTGGTAGTATATTAGCTCTATCAGGGATCTCACATGACGGTTTTGGTGTATATTAGCTCTGTCAGTGAGCTCTTATGACGGTTTTGGTGTATATTAGCTCTGTCAGTGACCTCATATGATGGTTCTGGTATATATTAACTTTATCAGAGACCTCTTATGACGGTGTTGGTGTATAGAAGATCCATCAAATACATCATATAACGGTGTTTGTGTATATTAGCTCTAATAGGGACCTCCTATGACGGTGTTGGTGTACATTAACTCTATTAAGGACCTCATATGACGGTGTTGGTGTATATTAAATCTATTAGGGATATCTCATGACGGTGTTGATGTATACTAGATCTATCAGGGACCTCCTATGACGGTGTTGGTGTATACTAGATATATCAGGGAGATCATATGACGGTTTTGATGTATACTAACTCTATCAGGGACCTCCTATGACGGTGTTGGTGTATACTAGATCTATAAGGGACCTTCTATGACGGTGTTGGTGTATACTAGATCTATAAGGGACCTTCTATGACGGTACTAGTGTATATTAGATCTAGCGGGCATATCTTATGGTGGTGTTGACAATGACCTCACCTAGGGTTAGTGCTGTATACTATATCTCTCTCAGCGACCTCAGCAGACAGGTTGGGTGTATGAAAGCCCTCTCAGCTCACGAAGGTGTTGTATATCTATGTATGTTGGTGTAAAGTTGCTCTCACACGACAGAAACCATGACACTTTAGACCGCACATGGACCGCGCCACACCAGATCAATACTTGACAATCATTAACCGCCCAAAGTCTGACGACACTGCACTAACGTTGTGTACAGGTCCACTGAGCCAACTGGAGCAAGTTGGCTGGCTTCTACCGGCACGACACTGGCGGCAGGATCCACAAACCACTAGACCCGGGAAACTACACACACAATCGATAGGGGAATAAGTTTACCAGCAACTAGATGTAGGTACTGGAAAATAATGTGATGTCTGGGCAGGTGAGGTTTCAAGATCCTTGTGCCTTCTCCAGGGTTACTGGCGGCTGTGACTTCTAGATCTGTCTGTCTTCCTCTAGGGTTACTGGCAGGTGTGACGTATATATCTGTCTACATTCCTCTAGAGTTACTGGCAGGTGTTACTTCTAGATCTGTCTGTCTTCCTCTAGGGTTACTGACAGGTGTGACGTATATATCTGTCTGTCTTCCTCTAGAGTTACTGGCAGGTGTTACTTCTAGATCTGTCTGTCTTCCTCTAGGGTTACTGGCAGGTGTGACGTATATATCTGTCTACATTCCTCTAGAGTTACTGACAGGTGTGACGTATATATCTGTCTACATTCCTCTAGGGTTACTGGCGGTTGTGACTTCTAAATCTGTCTGCCTACCTCTAGGGTTACTGACAGGTGTGACGTATATATCTGTCTACATTCCTCTAGAGTTATTTCTAGATCTGTCTGTCTTCCTCTAGGGTTACTGACAGGTGTTACTTCTAGATCTGTCTGCCTACGTCTAGGGTTACTGGCAGGTGTTACTTCTATATCTGTCTGCCTACATCTAGGGTTACTGGCAGGTGTGACGTATATCTCTGTCTACATTCCTCTAGAGTTACTTCTAGATCTGTCTGCCTACCTCTAGGGTTACTGACAGGTGTGACGTATATATCTGTCTACATTCCTCTAGAGTTACTGGCAGGTGTGACGTATATATCTGTCAAAAATTCCTCTAGAGTTACTGGCAGGTGTGACGTATATATCTGTCTACATTCCTCTAGAGTTACTTCTAGATCTGTCTGTCTTCCTCTAGGGTTACTTCTAAATCTGTCTGCCTACATCTAGGGTTACTGGCAGGTGTTACTTCTAGATATGTCTGCCTACATTCCTCTAGAGTTACTAGCAGGTGTGACGTATATATCTGTCTACATTCCTCTAGAGTTACTTCTAGATCTGTCTGCCTACCTCTAGGATTACTGACAGGTGTGACGTATATATCTGTCTACATTCCTCTAGAGTTACTGGCAGGTGTGACGTATATATCTGTCTACATTCCTCTAGAGTTACTGGCAGGTGTGACGTATATATCTGTCTACATTCCTCTAGAGTTACTGGCAAGTGTTACTTCTAGATCTGTCTGCTTACATCTAGGGTTACTGGCAGGTGTTACTTCTAGATCTGTCTGCCTACATCTAGGGTTACTGGCAGGTGTTACTTCTAGATCTGTCTGCCTACATCTAGGGTTACTGACAGATGTTACTTCTAGATCTGTCTGCCTACATCTAGGGTTACTGGCAGGTGTTACTTCTAAATCTGTCTGCCTACATCTAGGGTTGCTGGCAGGTGTTACTTCTAGATAGGTATGCCTACATCTAGGATTACTGGTAGGTGTTACTTCTAGATCTGTCTACATTCTTCTATAGTTACTGGCAGGTGTTACTTCTAGATCTGTCTGCCTACCTTTAGGGTTACTGGCAGGTGTTACTTCTAGATCTGTCTGCCTACATCTAGGGTTACTGGCAGGTGTTACTTCTAGATCTGTCTGCCTACATCTAGGTTTACTGGCAGGTGTTACTTCTAGATCTGTCTGCCTACATCTAGGGTTACTG
>CABEEJ010001615.1:56850-146477 GCA_901482245.1 Timema douglasi
AGTAATGAGTTCCTTTCAAGTTTATAGGACATTAAAGAGCCGCGGGAGGGGGGGGGTAGGGGGGGGGTTGTGTTTAAATCAAGGTCCGCCCGAACTTAAAATTACGCTTGAGGCGGCCCTGCCAGTGTGTTACAACACTGTTGTCATGGAAACAATATGGGCACTTGTGAAAGTGGAGCAAGAAGTTGAAAGTGTGAACCATGCACGACACATGTAGGGCTATTATTGCGTGTCCGTGTCACGCAACTTGAGCCCTAACTGTTGCTGGGCAGGATAGACGTAATGAGATGCTTGTTGGAATTCTGCTATAGATACGGAGATCATGAGAGTTAACTACGAAACAATACAACAGATGCTTCCTGGTTCGGATACAGAAGAGCACTAAATATTTAATCAACCCTAATGAAAGGTCCATTAAGTCGTAATATGAACCTTTACAGGGTTTACACGTACACCTAATTAATTCTTAAAGGTTTACCTCGCATGGTCCAACTATGTCGTAGCTTATACGATAGACATACAACATGGACGTAGCGAGAGGAAGGCTATGGGGTTCAAAGCCCTCACATTTCCCCTTACATTTCTCAAGTTTTTAATGTTGATCGCAAAAGAATATCTGTGAAACTATTTATCATAATTATATTCTGCAATCCGATATTCAGAGAGCGCAGTTTATCATCTAAAGGCATCCATTTTTCAAAATTGTGTGGGGGGAAAACCACTTCAAATAGCTTCTAGACGCATCTAAATCTAACTTTGATAGTAAAAAAAAAGGCAAGGATCCCTCTAAATAACTTTTTGTATGACCAAAATTTCTGGAGTATAACTACTTCAAATAGCCTCTAGGATTATACAAATAAAAAAATAAAAATCGGGAGAAGTCTACTCTAAATTTCTCTTAAATCACTATAATTTTCAAAAACTCTCCACTCTTGAGGTCCATTCCAAATACTTTCTGGGGCATCCGATTTTTAAACATTAACTGTGTGGGAGAAAACTTCCTAAAATAAATAAATCTTAAAATTTCCCCTTCCTTCCATCACACAAATAATTCTTATCGCAGAAGTCTTAACATAATGCCATAGACTTACAATTTGTAATTCTCCAGAAATTAATTTCTCCATACACCCATGATACAGACTGCCACCTTTCAGGGTAAACAGAGTATACATGGAAAACAGAGAAAGCCGTAAAGGAGAATTAATTGGGTGCGACATCAAAAGTCAGATAAATTAGAAAATGTCATTGCATTTTTTTTTATTTTATTTTTTTTTGCAATAATTTGTATGTAGAGAGCATTCATTATCCCAGACTAATGTGATTTAATTATGAGCTTTGTGCCAAGAATTTAATAGAAGAGAGTGAAAATTATGAGCTTATGTATGTTGGACTAGAGCTTTTATTATAAAATACTGGGAAAATAAATATTATTTGGTCTGGAAAACCTCGGAAGAGTAAGAATGTTAAAGTATAGGCCTTATCAGCGGTGTTTGAAAGTGTGTAAGATAAATCAATTTTATCAGACGAAATCAGCCGTTAGCGTGTACGATATATTTCAAAATGAAAGGACACCAAAATGCAGGGCCAATGTTTAGTAATTAGGCTGACGTTACATTATAGTGAGTAGGGTATCTGTCGAGAGGATCTGAATCGATTCTAAATGTGATTACAACAATAGCCTTGTGGTGGGTTGTTTTATGTACCAATAATAACTGACTTGCAATGCGAACTATCAAGAATAGTGTTTTTTACTTAAAACTTTGAAACGAACATTATTTCTGTATTTGAGAGGTTTTACCTCGATTAAATATTATAGGAAGACATTTTGATGTGTAAAGGTTTCCCAGGTACTTTGTGCTCTCACTTACAATAAATATCCTTCTTGTAAGTTGTGGGTAACCCTGGCATTCAATAAGACCCGGGGCGCCCACATGAATGTGAGAAATATTTATTTGGTTGTGTGCACTAAACACTAGCTACAATTAAAAAACTCAAAATATTTTCTAGAGGGTTCACATTAAAAAAAATTGCCAATAAACAACCACTATTTAAGTTTATAGAGGCATTTAATTTAAAAAAAATTGTTATCGGAAGATTGCATTAATTAGCTTTTAGAAAATTCCAAATTTAAAAAATCTTCTGTGTGAGAACCACTCCAAATAACTTTTAGAAGAATATAATTTTCGTAAATTTTTCCATGTGACCACTATAAATAGCTTCTAAGGGCATCCAGGTTTCGGGAAATTTTTTTTAAGTATATCTTCCGATTCCCCTTTTGGCCAAATACCCCTGGATAGTATCATTACCTATAAAATAAAAATATAGACGGGAGGGACCTACCCATCATTTTTAATTGTTGACAGAAAAAAATTACCACGTTCTTCTCCACCCAAGTTCCGACTATATTGTTACTATAATATATAATGACAAAGAAAAACATACAAAAAGGTACTATTTGTGAAGAATAAACCTCCTTCAAATAGCTTCAAAAGTCATCCCAGGTAACAATTTTAACCGGTCGGGACCTCCGGACAGTTGAGCTCCCCCACCCACTTTCAAATATCTTCCGGAGCCCCTGTAGGGAACAATACAAGATATACTTCCTGTTCATATAAAGGCAACATAAGAGTAGAATATTAGTCCAGGTCATCACTCAAAGTACTCTTCAAGCACGAAATTGATAGTACAAGTCATCGCTCAAAGTACTCTTCAAGCACAAAATTGATAGTACAGGTAATCGCTCAAAGTACTCTTCAAGTACTAAGTTGTTAGTACAGGTAATCGCTCAAAGTACACGTCTAGCACATAGTTGTCGGTACAGGTCATCTTGTTCGCTACTTAACCAAATTTAAAGGGCAATAAAAATCAAGCCTGCTTCGTTAAACCAATGGTCTAAACCCTGAGGTGTTCGAATCCTAGTTTGGTGTTATTTCCTGTGTTGTTTCCCACTCTCCTTCCATCAAGTCTGGGCATACTTCCTTTAAATAAAACCTTCCACGTCCCTAACACCTTAGCTTAGAAATTAGTCCGTGTGTGTATAATCCGGACGGGTAGGAAAACTCGGTGATATATAAATCATCTCTACCTCAAATGGCCAGTGATTGACGGAGGTCGTTTCTTCTGCCTCTACTGTCAGAGAAGGCTCAACGTGTCCTCGGAGGGTAGAGGTGGAATGACGCGACGCCATATCGACGCCTGGATGGCGCCACAAGTGTCAAGTGGCAGCGGATTTATTGGCTTCTGTCTTTAGAACAGACTCATGATGGTCAACAAATGACGGGCCGCAGTTCTAAGACTTGAGACACAATTTATTGGAGGGAGAGGTTTGAAAAGGTCGTTTCAACAAAATATAATTAATCATTCACCCGTTTATGTGAAAAAAGGACCGAGAATAATTCCTATTTCTGATGATTTAATAGTGATACGGACTAGCTCTAGGCCGGCACAATAGCCCATCTGTTTGAATGAACGATGCCATCGCCTTCCCACACACGGTATCCAAATAAGTTTCAATTTATTGATCCGATTGCGCTCATATGTGCAGGAAGTTTAGATTTGTTGCCGTCAAAATACTTCCGCGGTAACGAATTTAAGTCTGCCGTTTATTGCAGTGGAGGGTGACCTGGCGGTCTAGGGGTAAGGTGTCAGACCTCTGTGCTGGGGGTCCAGGGTCCAATATTCGGTCCCGTCACAGACTTATATGATTACCAAACCCTCCCTTCACCTCTGACAAGACCTGTATTAATCACAAATTGTGAATGTGGGGAATGCCAGGCCTCCACCGTGGTTCGGATTCCACGTTAAAATGTAGGTCCTCCGTTTCATCTCACAATCACCCTACAACTACACATTAGCTAAAGTGCGTATAAACCGAACAGGTAGTAAGACACGGTGCTAATAATAATAATAATAATAATAATCTAGTGGAACGGGGCGAGACGGATTGCCAAGTATATTTTAATTTTAGGACGTCCTTTTTATTTAAGGTCACATCCATGGCTCCTTTATGTTCAAAAATCTAATCAGATTTAATACTACAGTAGAACCTCACTAATCCTGCCCATACTAAACCGGACTTCACTAAATAAAAGCCGACGAAAAATCGCGACTGTAAACGGCATATTTTCAATTTCTTTCCAACCAACCATTTGTAATGCGTAAAATGTGGTTTGTTTTGGTTTAGGCTTTTGTAATCGTTATTTTAAAGTTGTAATTAATCCGGAACACTTCAAGCCCAAATTAGTCCGGATTAATGAGATTCTGCTTTATAGTAGAAAATATTAGAGATTGGAGCAAAACAACGGTAAAAACAATTAATAGAATCTACCCTCTTAAATACAAGTGAACATTTGCCATTTACGTAATTTTTATCAATTTAATAACTAGAACCCTTTGCGGTTTACCAAAATACCGGAGCCCTCCCGGCCCTTCACCCACGTTGCTTCAATCCGTATCCGCGAACTTCGCTTAGTATCCACATTCACGGATATTGTTATATTTCATAATATAACCACGTCACAAGTAATTTATAATTGAACGATTTAGAACCGAATCACACAATTTTAATAGTTACATTGTATCAGAAATAAAAATTACCAACAAAATAATAATATTAGAACCATGTCCTACTACCCGTTCGGGTTATACGCTTACCCTAAGTACTAATTACTTTGATGGGTTAGGAAATGGGAAGGTTGAATTCAGAGGTAGTGAACCCATATTTGTGTGGAGGGAGAGTGGAAAACCATTTAGGGGAAAACCACCACTAGTTCACCCGACCGAGATTCGAACCTCGATGTCCCCGTTCTCGGCATTCTGGCTCAACGCGAACAAGCGCGCTAGCCAACTACTAAGCCAACGAGGCGGGATATTATTCAACAAAAAAGTAAGCTCCGATTATATTCCCCTAATACTATTTTTCCTACCCTATATTATCATATTTTATTTGTAAATTGTAATGGAATATTTCCAACGCTGTTATATGACGCGCCTGCACTCTAATGTATATAACGAGGTCCAGACAATGTGTGATAATCGCACAAATAACTTATTTTAAAAGTTAATGTCGATAATATAACACCCGCCTCGGTGGCGTAGTTGGCTAACGCGCTTGTCGGGTTGAAGCTCGACTGCTGAGGACGGGGAGATCGAGGTTCGAATCTCGGTCGGGTGAACTGGGGAGGGTTACCTAAATGGTTTCCCACTCTCCCTCCACGCAAATGCGGGTTTACTTCCTCTAATTCAACCTTCAAGTCCTAATCCATTAGCGTAATTAGTACTTAAAGCGTATAACCCGAACGGGTAGTAAGACGCGATGCTAAATATTATTAATATTATTATGATAATATAACACCACCTAAGCAAGCCCAACATCTTCCTGTCAGCCCGAGGGAGTATTAAAATTAAAGTAACTTTAAGTTGTCCCACCACATTGCTTATTTCAAATGTTCTACCTTTATCCTCATACTCTACATGCTCAAACATTAAAATTGGGCATATTTTCACGGAGGATTTAATGTAGAGGGCCAACTTGAGTACGCCCCATCGTGTAACGTGTCGAGACATGAGTTTCCCACATAGCGAAAAAGTCAACGTAAGCAAAATTTTGTGTACGCGCAACCAAGCAGAGGTATTGATTGCTTAGAGCAGTTCATGACTTGCAGGCCAATCTACATAATGCATCACGAATTGTGGGCGAATTCGCATCATGTACAAGCCTTGTGGGTCAATTTACATTATGTAACTAGCATCGTGGGCCAATTCGCATTATGTAACTAGCATCGTGGGCCAATTCGCATTATGTAACTAGCATCGTGGGCCAATTCGTATTATGTAACAAGCCTTGTGGGCCAATTTACATTATGTAACAAGCATCGTGGGCCAATTCGCATTATGTAACAAGCATCGTGGGCCAATTCGCATTATGTAACTAGCATCGTGGGCCAATTCGCATTATGTAACTAGCATCGTGGGCCAATTCGCATTATGTAACAAGCATCGTGGGCCGATTCGCATTATGTAACAAGCATCGTGGGCCGATTCGCATAATGTGACACGCATTATGGGCAAATTCGCACAATGTAGCAAATATTGTGGGAAAATTCGCATAATATAACGAGTATTGTGGGCTAATTAGCACAATGTAACAAATATTAAGGCCGAATTGCATAGTGAAACAAACATAGCAGGCCAAAAACAAAATACAAAAGTAATGATTATGTTAATAAACAAGTAAGCCAACACAATGATTTTAAATACTAAGAACCGCTATACCAATACAATATAGTAGAACTAGTATTGTAATTATAATAATATAACTAACGAGATGACTGAGCCTGTGATGATGCCGAAAGTTTTTTAATAATGTAGATTGGGATTACTATTTATATAATAATATTGGAATTTTCTATTATGTACCTATCTAAAATCTCGAGCTGACTGAATGAAAATGTCGCGGACCGCGGGTTGAGACACAGTGTACAGATTTTATACTGTATATACAGGCTGTACCCGAGTTAAAAGGCTAGACTTTGGGAAGCGGTAGTGGATCAAAAAATTAACTCAAAATATATTTAGTAGATTTGCTAGTTTTCGCGCAAACAGCAAAAAACTAAACTAAAACAAAATAGTTAGGTATTAAATAACATATTTTATTCATGTTGTTCAAACTGACGGCCTTCATCCCTGAGACGAGCAGTGCATCTATCAATTACAGCACAAGTGGCTGACCGACAGTACGCGACTGTTGTATCTTCACATCCTTGCGTTATCCTCTGTCGTTACTAAAGTTAAGACTTAAATAGGAAACTCAGGAATAGCTATAACAAAATTTATAGATTTTCAATTTTATTATTATTATTATTTAGCATCGCGTCTTACTACCCGTTCGGGTTATAAGCTTTAAGTACTAATTACGCTAATGGATTGGGAATTGGGAAGGTTGAATTAGAGGAAGTGAACCCGCATTTGCGTGGAGGGAGAGTGGAAAACCATTTAAGAAAAACCACCCCTAGTTCACCCGACCGAGATTCGAACCTAGATCTCCCCGTCCTCGGCGGTCGAGCGCAACACGACTAGCGCGTTAGCCAACTATGCCACCGAGGCGCGTTTTAATAAATTATATAATTTTAAAATTGGTATATTAATTAAGTGACTTTAATATTCAAAAGATTGATTATATTTGCTTTTAATGAGCAACAAAATGTCATATAAAAAAAATTTAACTTTAATTATTACCACTCCTTACTTTTAACTACCCTAGAATGTTTTCTAAAATGTTATTTGTCGTAATGATTAAAGGTCATTAACAGGAACTTCATAAACTTTTTGCTTGAGAGCCTCACATACAAAAATAAAGCATTAAATCAGGTGAACGTAGAGGCCAAGCCGTAGGTCCAGAAAAACGTGTTTTTATTTAGTTTTTTTGCTGTTTGTGCGAAAAGAAAGCTAAAACTAGCAAATCTCCTAAATACATTTTGAGTTAGTTTTTTGATCCCGTACCACTTCCCAAAGTTTAGCCATTTAAACCGGGAACACGCTATATATAATGTGATAATCCCATTTCTGGTTATTGAGTTTACGAAAAAACGACCACTCATTTTAACGGTGTTTGAACAGACCTGATGTTGAGAAAAATCTGTAAGATAGCGTTTGTGTCGCTGAGGATAGGGTGAAGGTGGATGCTACCGTTCCGTTCCGTTGAGAACGAAAAGATCTATCTTCGTCAGCGGTGGAGTGACTGTAAAGTTTTGGGGTGCTTATGGAGGTGGGGGAGGGGACGGGTTAGCAGGTAAAGTCTCTGGCTATTATGAACGAAAATTGTAGGTCACTAAGCTCATTTAGTTTATTTTAACGATGAATGGTGGTCAGGGTTCAAATCCCGGATGGGTAAACAAAGGCTGCATCTTTCTAAATGGTGTCCCTTTGTCCCTCCACAAAAATGTGGGTTTAAGATATCGCTCATCAATAACACACTAGTGTAATTAATAAAAATATATATTAATTACACTAAGTGTGCTACATACAAATATGCCGAGCTAAAATAGTGGATGGAAGGGGGGAGGGGGGGGTTGTGTTTAAAGCATTATCTCTATACGATGTCGAATATGAGTATTTGTTAATTACGGTTATAGGCTCAGCTACATATTATTTCAATTAAAAATTGACATCTGAGCACGGAAATTGAATTTGGGACTTACAAACTATGTTTTGATAGTTGTTATAAAAACTAATTTGTTACGTCTGAACAATGGGGAGAAAATAAGGTAGAAAAAATTTTGACGGGAAAGGACATAAAAAAGAGTGATTGAAAGTGTATGCCTATATATGTGTTATGATTGTGGAGGGGGGTAAGGGGGAGGGGGAATATTTATGTAGATATTGTTGGTGTCCATCTGGACATGTCTGTAACCTGAACCTAGCTAATACAATAGTGGCGCTCAAATTATGTTACGAGATGCCATTTTAGTTTGTCGATGTTATTTTTCTTTTACTTTATTTAGCGCCGCGTGTCTTACTACCTGTTCAGGTTATACGCCTCTGTACTAATTACTCTACTCTTAAGACTAGTATAGACACAAAATCCATCCCCCGGTCGATAATTCATCGCTGTGAAAGGGTAAAACCACATTCCAACAATGATATATTTATCGGCCATGCCAGGGATCAAACCTGAGGCCCTTACCTTTGTAGGAGGACGCACTACCGACGGAGCTAAGCTTCATAATTTTCTAGCATGATCTTTTTTTCTAAGTTATATCCACAATCAGATTTATAAATGTTTTGTACTAAAGAGCTAGTTTTTTTAAAAGGTGGGGAGGGTGAACAGCATAGACTTTCTCGCTATTGTAAATGAAACGAGATAATAGACATTGTTGCACATTCTACCAACGAACATAAACCAAATAATATATTATTATTATTATTAGCACCGCGTCTTACTACCCGTTCGGGTTGTACGCACTTACGCTAATGTGTAATGGTAGGGTGATTGTGAGATGAAATGGAGGACCTACAGTTTAACGTGGAATCCGAACCACGGTGGAGGCCTGGCATTCCCCACATTCACAAGATGTCTTGTCAGAGGTGAAGGAAGGGTTTGGTAATCAGATAAATCTTTGCCGGGACCGAGGATTGAACCCCGGCCGCCAGCATAGAAGTCTGACACCTTACCCCTAGACCACCAGGTCACCCAAATAATATACACTGTTAAAGAAAAGAGGAACATCACACCCACAGAACATTACAGCAATTTCCAAATTTAAAGACTTCCGTAATGTATATATATATTATATAAGTGTATTATATATATATATATAGTTACCAATAGTTTCCGAAATATATATACACACACTTATATTTTGGCAACTATATGTTTTATAAAATATATTTCAAATAAAGATTTTTATATTTAATATGCCTCCGTTTTTGAAATGCTAAGTTATTTCGTATCTCAAAGAGGTGCAGAGGTACGATACAAATTGGAAAGTTACCTTAAGTGTAAATTACTCTGAAAGTTATTTTCATGAGGAAATGATAACTTCCATTTTGTTTTAATAATAAACAATACATATATACGAATTTTTATCGAGTCGAGTTTTATTTAATTTATTTTTTCTCTTTCCACCCTTAAGTAAAATTAACTACCATTAATTTCAGGGTTGGATAAATTATATTTTAAAAAAACTAAGAAACCTTATGAAAACCCTATATCCCAAGTTTTATCCCAATTGGTAAAATAGTTTCGTCTCTAGTCAAAGATACAAACTGACATTTCAAAAACACACTTTTTCGGATTCAGGGGGTCATGAAACGTCGACATCCATCAAAATATCGAGTTTGATTTTTTTGACAATTACTTTTTTTTTTTATCAACCAGAGAGGTGTGAGAAGGTAAAAACATTAGTCTATATATTAATATATCAACCTACAAATTTCATCTCCTGACCAATGTGACTAAAAAGTAATCTCGCTTTATTTATCTAACATATGCACAATTGTACACACACATTAACTTAACTTAAATATAGGCTTTCATCTCACGCTGCATTATTTATTCAAAGTCATTCTTGAAATGATTTTTTTGTTGTTGTTGTTAAATAGTTAAATAAGTGGTTTACAGCGTCTTGGACTATTCATTTATTTAAAATATGTTATTAATTCTAAGTTAAATATGATCTTAACTTTAAAAGTAAAGTCTAGGAACATAGAATATATGATGGAGAATACAGCCACTTAGAGATAAAATAATTCTGTATTGACGGAATTTTAATAATTATAAAGGCCTAAATAATAATTTTATAATCATTCCCGAGATTCATATTTTGGAACAGATAAACCCGTTCACAAGGGCTCTCTTCATTTTCTCTCTCAATATAGTTGAAAAATGATTAATGTAGAGTACATGGTAATCGAAACCGGACCCTTGTGCTTAGCGCAATAAAGTTTCACCAGTGAGCTACCTACTCAGTATTTGTACAATGCTAAGAAGTACTTATCAGTCATACTTTGAAGCAGAGTTGGTGAAAGACGTGGGGCAGGACAAGACTCCTTAGTAGCGGTAATATTATATTATAGACAATAATTATTATTTACTATAAACTAATTATATTCAAGAAACCATTTAAAATTAATAAAAATTGTTCAAGCGGCAGCATAAAGCTACCCTGGATCAAGGATGGAGTGTATTTCCGATTGTTATTAAATGGCTGACGGGTTTTACACATCTATTGCCGACTAACCCTTAAAATATGAGCGATAAATGATCCTAACACAGGATTAGCCCTATACTCCATTCACGGTAGGAAATTACTCTCTGAAAGGTCCTTTCTCCTACCAATATCCTACTACACAATAGATTTCTGGTAGGGAAACAGGCCTTTCAGAAAACAATTCCTACGGTGAACGGACTTTAGATAGCTCAGTGGTAAGATAGTGACGTACTAAGTTGGAGGTTCCAGATTTCAAAATAATTTAAATTTTTTTAAATTTATGTTCAATAATATAATATAAGTTTGAAGTCACATCACCAACTTATTAGCGGTTTGGGTTTTCTGAATTTCTTCATGAAAGCGTTTCAATGCCTTGGAATGCTTATTCCTTTTGCCCTTTACATATCTTCTGCCATCTTTAAACTTTAGTGGGGTCATTTTTTTTAAATAATAAAAATGTTCTTTTTACTATTATTACACTTCACACATCCCTAAAGACATTAAATGCAATTACACTCAGCCACACTGAAAATATCCTTTCATCAATCGTCGCACTTGATAGTTGCTATACTGACTTGAAAACGGTGTAGAGCCAGGTAACAATACCTAAAGAGAGATGGTGATATGACAGGGATATAAGCTGTACAAAGATGATAAAACCACTGGCGACAGATTTATGGTTTCAAGGAGAGACTGCTAGTGACTTGGAGTGAGAAGGGATGAGCTGTCTGTTCTACTCTGACCAGGCCGTTCTGTTTCGGCCATTGCGGGGTTGAATCAGATATATTTTCAAAATCCGGGGGCAAAATATGTAGCACCTAAGCTTGTATCAGTTTTCATGAGTTTCAGATTGAATATTAATGTGAATGAAGTACCATTATAAAGTTAAAAGAAGTCGGCATTAATTGATTGAGTTCCCCCATTTATTACACACGTCTAGGTATACAACATAATTAATTGAATATTGCATTTATTTGGCAAATGTTTACGCAATTAATTGAAGGTTAATTGAAATAATATTTATTTCCGTTAATAAACCTCCTCAAGTACTTCTAACAGTCCAAATATAAACTCTTTGAATCATTTGGTTTTTCTAAAAAAATTGTTTCATTTAGGTGACTTAAATTCACACTTTGAGTAAGCATTGTGCTTAAAGTATAAATTTAATTTATATTTAATGCATTGCTCCAAATGTCAGCTCACACTTTATATTGTATGTTCTTGGGATTATGGCGGTATTTGCATTATTATGAATACTTCTGACAGCCACCGTCTTGGTGGGGGGAGCAACTATAATCAGCATGATTATGACAAAATATATTCTTGGGACGAAGTCGCCAAGTCTACGCAACACCAAACCACCGGGACCGCCACGGACGTAATTTAACAGACCACAGACAATCTCAATTAAAATGCACACAAACCGAGCACAATTGGACGTATCGTTCGAGAACGTGTTGGGAAGTCTTGATTTACGTCCTAACTGATCGTGCGTGCAGGAATGTTACAAGAGAGTGGAGGCAGGCATTATATTATGACACATCATGGATAATTATGGATTTAGGACACTGACGACAATAACCTCATAGTGCATTATGGATTTAGGACACTGACGACAATAACCTCAGAGTTCATTATGGATTTAGGACAGTGACAATAACCTCATGGTTCATTATGGATTTAGGACAGTGACGACAATAAACCTCAGAGTTCATTATGGATAGGACAATAACCTCACAGTGCATTATGGATTTAGGACAGTGACGACAATAAACCTCATGGTTCATTATGGATTTAGGACAGTGACAATAACCTCATGGTTCATTATGGATTTAGGACAGTGACGACAATAACCTCATGGTTCATTATGGATTTAGGACAGTGACGAGAATAACCTCATTGTTCATTATGGATTTAGGACAGTGACAATAACCTCATGGTTCATTATGGATTTAGGACAGTGACGACAATAAACCTCATGGTTCATTATGGATTTAGGACAGTGACAATAACCTCACAGTGCATTATGGATTTAGGACAGTGACGACAATAAACCTCATGGTTCATTATGGATTTAGGACAGTGACAATAATTTAGGACACTGACGACAATAACCTCAGAGTTCATTATGGATAGGACAATAACCTCACAGTGCATTATGGATTTAGGACAGTGACAATAACCTCATGGTTCATTATGGATTTAGGACAATGAGGAAAATAACTTTATGGAATTAGTAGTGAGGAAAATAAGCGCATAGATCCGTAATCTTGTGGTTCACTATGGATTAAGATAATTGAAGAATCTCTGTTCTTTAATTACGTAAAAGTATAAGTGATTAACCTAAGACTTGTCTAAGAATTATATATTTCCCCCGGCCCTGCCCACACAGCCATAATTTATATTGTTTACTGTCCAGATTTAAACCACAGCATCTGCGGGCAGAAAGAAACAGAGAATCCCAGTAAAAATGTCCGGAAAAGTCATATTGTGTTACTAGGTGTAAACGATACGCAACAACGTCGGGAGTACGCAGCTGTATGTACGTACGTGTACAATAAGTTGCATATCATTAGGGGGCAAAAGTGCCGGCTGCGAGCTACCTGCCCTCGTCAAATGCAACCGACAGATACTGTTGTGACCAAGTCGGGGAGGGAGTTTTAAACACCTGCTGTGATGTGCCCGCCTAGTGATATGCAACTTATTTACAGCCGCGTACGTCCGGAGTTGTTGCGTTTAAATTCAACTTTCATTTAGTAATAATACAAGATTACTTAGAAACACCTGTACATACGCTGTGGTTTAAGTTTGGACAGCGTTAAGAAACACCCTGTACAGACGCTGCGGTTTAAGTTGGGACTGAGAGTTTAGAGACACCCTGTACAGACGCTGCGGTTTAAGTTGGGACTGAAGAGTTTAGAGGCACCTGTACGGACGTTGTATTTGTGGACAGAGAGTTAAGAAACACCCTGTAAGGACGCTGTATTTGTAAACAAAGAGTTTATAAACATCCTGTATAGAGGCTGTATTTGTGAACAGAGAGTTAAGAAACACCCTATACGGACGCTGTATTTGTAGACTAGAAACGCCCTGTAGCGACGCTGTATTTGTTCTAGACTATGAATCATTTCAGCTGGCCAACGCCTGAATCAATAGACCCATAGTACCCTCTTTCTCATTCGTATTTAATATCGTAAATAGACCCACAAGAGGCTTGAACCCAAACAATTTATTATTATTATTAGTAGTAGTAGTAGTAGTAGTAGTAGTAGTACCACGTCTTACTACCCGTTCGGGTTATACGCACTTACGCTAATGTGTCATGGTAGGGTGATTGCGAGATGAAATGGAGGACCTACAGTTTAACGTGGGATCCGAACCACGGTGGAGGCCTGGCATTCCCCACATTCACAAGATGTCTTGTCAGAGGTGAAGGAAGGGTTTGGTAATCAGATAAATCTGTGCCGGNCAACAGTCCGTTCACGATAGGTTTTTACCTGGATGACAGTTCGAAAATCATATGTTCAGGTTTTGGGTTGCCAACACTTGTAAAAGATCACAGTTTTGTTATAAATGTAAATATCTTTAGTTACCTGTTATACATTACATTTAAAATAACGTAAACTTAAGTTTTCTCATACTATTTCATTTTTCTGAATAATTTCTTTTTATCTAACTCGAAACAATATTTTAAACATAATTAAAAGTACTTATTTTTCGTTTTGGAACGTTATTGATTTTGTGTAATACAGGCATCGTATTTACTTGTAAAAGAGAAAATTGTTGTAATTTTTTTTACATACAATAAATGATTTTATTATTATTTTATCGTATTTTGAAATATTTAACTGAATAAAACATTTTCATCAACTGCGTGTCTGCATCATTGTAAAAAACTTGTTTACCGTTATAATCAACCATATGGTTTAAATTCGTCAGTCGCCATTTTGAGGCTATGTTAGTTAGAAGTTTTTGTGAAAGTGGTGTTAATATTTTTTTAAGGGGAATAAAACTATAAATAAATTTTGTGTCCGACCTCAAATAAATATATGAATAACATTGGCCTAAATTACTGTGGTTAACTATCACATTAATATATTACCATCTGTTTTCATTACAGTCATCCAAAGTGATAGATGTCAGCTGTTGGCGTAGTGATATATTAGGGATTACTTCTAGTAACATTTCGAGCTGTCATCTAGACCACCGGGTCACCGGTTATCTTAGGGATGGGCAAGCGGTGCAGCAACACAGCACTTGCTTAGATGACAAAGGGGAAAAAACAAGTTGGGGTGGGAAATTTTTGTCTTTCAAACTTGGCACAAATGTTCTTTGTTCCTTTATACAGTTCAAGTTCGTTGGTGAAGAAAATCTATCGAACGGTTGAGGAGAAATCAACCCGTATGTATAAAAACAAGGCTTCTAGCGTTAATTATTATTATTTTATTATTAGTATTTATTTACCTTTTAGAGCGTTTCCTGATACTTAATATGACTGAAAATTGGCAATAAAAAACATTAAACCAAAATTATAAGGTTTTTTTTAGAGGAAGGGGTATGAATGAGGCAGATAGCTAGGGGCCCCGCTAATGAGGTTTTCCTTTCCTTGTGACTAGAACGGGACGGGGACAGGGGGGGTTATGTTCATAAAGAGGATGTTTTATTACATAAAAATATTAAATGTACAATATCTCTTCACACAACCCACAAATTTTTTTTTAAGTTATGTAAAAAGGAACTGTGTTTCATCATGCTCATACCATGAGTAGTTTTCAGACGAATTTACTTCACGCAATAAATATCTAAAAATTGCCAAAAAATTGAGCCTTAAAACCTTAAAAAAAATGTAAAATAAAAACTTATGAATATGCGACATGCGTGTAAGTACTGCAGCCTTGGAGCGCGCAGAACAAAAACTGACGCTACAGAACAAGTGCCAACACGATTTTTTTCTCCTCTCTGAATAATTCATTGACTTTTTTCAGTGGGCAACTGTCGTGATCAACTCGCTTCTCTCTACCTCTGGTTACACGCATGACTCCTTCCTACTATAGCGGCTACTGATGGAAACGTATTTTTTTTTAGCAACGCGTCTTACCACCCGTTAAGGTTATAAGCCTATGTACCACCTAATTACACTAATAGTTTAGAGATTAAGATTTAATTGAGAGGAAGTGCACCCACATTTGCGTGGAAGGAGAGTGGAAATCCATTTAGGGATAAACCACCCTCAGTGCACCCGATCTCCTCATCTTCGGCAGTCTAGTCCAACACGAGAGGATGAAAACTTGATTATAGAATATGATTGACCGATATAATGCATATTTTAAAGTTTTTATAAATGCAGTAAAAAATGATATTTTTCCTAAAAACGACGGGATATACCAAAAACACGGAGGTTTCACGTTCAAAACGAGATGTATTATATGGTCAGCCTAATTATTATTAAAGATAATAAAATGTTAGAAGGTAAACAAATGCATACCTAAACTAAAGGAGAATTTTCAAAGAAATGATCTTTTAGAAACGAATTTTTATTGCAGCCAAAATTGATAAAAATTTACTATTTTATAGGTATTGATAACATCTATCAAAAGTGAAAGCTGCTGATCATATGACTCGGATGTATGAATTCAAGAAAGTAGGTCTAGATGCTTTTTTAATAGCCAGATAAGGTTCCTCCTATTAAAACTGTAGTGTACCAGTGGTTTGGGCGGTGCAAATGTCAAGTGGATCCACTTACAAGAAACATCAATACACAGCGAAAAGGTTGCAATCTGGTGGCAGTTTGCGGAACTGGCCGGCCCGCTCACTAACGACACCTAGGAGGTGTACTGTACATTAACAAGTAACCCAAAATATCTCGTCAGACCACTCACTGGCGACACCTAGGAGACGTACTGGAAATAGCAAGTAACCAGAGGAACATTTTAAGAAGTACATTCCTTATGAAATTTTAGTTATAATTTTAAATTAAATGATTTTGAGAAATTCTAAGTATTTAATGTTAATGTTTTTATTATCATTTTAAAGCACTTCAAAAGAACTTTAAAATGGGTCAATTATGGAAATTATAATGTTAAACAATATTGTAGATAGAACCCATTTTGTAAATCATGTACCATGTCACCAAATTCATCAGTATTTTTAAATTCGATGCTCATACATCAAAAACCATTAAATAAATATCGAATTAAAGAATTAATAAGTCAATAAATATAATATTACATGAATTATTACTAAACTGCCTATGATGGGGAGGTCAAGGTTCAAAACACGGTCAGGTGTACTTAAGGTAGTTTTCAACTTTTCCTCCACACAAGTGCAGGTACACTTCCTCTTTATAAAACCTTCCTAATCCTTAAAACCACTTGCGTAATGAGTACATAAGAATATAACCCAAACAAGTAGTAAGACGCAATGCTAAAAAAAAGTCAATAAGAACACCAAAGAAAAGAAAATTTCATAAAAATCAAAGCGGGTCAGGTTGAGAACATGTACTACTTATTCTGGGTGTCCAGCCAAACTACACCAGTACTGTTTAAGATTGTTGAGAGACACATTCTTATTCAGTTTTTTGACAGCATGTGAGATGAAATGGGAAAATTGTGTTGGGATGTGCAGTGATGGTGCTCCTGCTATGTCTGGTGACAGGAGTCATTTACAAGTTCCCGTGAAAGGGAAAGCTCCCAACGCCATTTTGATTCACTGTATGAGTCACTTGCATGAGAGCACATTAGTTGTTGTCCTTAATTACATTTTAAAAATAGTGAACCACATTAAGCCATGTTTGTTTGCTGCTTTATGCGAGGGAACAGGGGCTGAACACAGCGCTCTATTATACTATTGTGCTGCATTCTGTTGAAGGTTGTCGTGTGGAAGAGTGCTTGCAAAGGTGTTTGAACTGAGAAGGATGAAATTAGTCTTTACTTCAAAGACATTGTCTATCCTGAGAATAAAAATGAGACATATAATAACAGTTTCTTGTGCAAACTAGCCCGTCTTGCTGACACATTTGAAAGACTTTATATTTTTAACGTCTCAACGCAGGGGTAGGGACTATTTTCTGCTATGGCTGCCCTTAAAACTAAATATAGGAATCAGCTTAGCATAGAGCCGGACCTCAGCTTGGCTATTTCTTCACGAGTGCCAGGGTGCATCAATGCAGGCTCAAAAATACCACTAACCGTGCAGCTGATGTTTAATTTCTTTTGACACTGTTAACATGTAATAATCATTTTATATCAATTAAAAATCTAGGATTCAAATGCAAGGGGTCGTGACTATCTCGGAGGCAAAAATTGGGGTCACACTCTGGTAAAGGTTGGAAACCACTATATTAAGTCCTTATTTTCATAAGATTTCACACCAAAAAGTATAATTTGTAGGATTTTTGTTAATTTTTATTATTATTATGAAATAAATAAGTTGGCCCTCTAGTATAAAACATTTCAGATAAACTTTTGGATGGGGAATGGTTTACATTTATTTTATATCATTAAATAATAATAATAATAATAATATTTAGCACCGCGTCTTACTACCCGTTCGGGTTATACGCTTTAAGTACTAATTACTCTAATGGATTAGGAATTGGGAAGGTTGAATCAGAGGAAGTGAACCCGCATTTGCGTTGAGGGAGAGTGGAAAACTATTTAGGAAAAACCACCCCCAGTTCACCCGACCGAGATTCGAACCTCGATCTCCCCGTCCTCGGCAGTTGAGCTCAACACGACAAGTGCGTTAGCCAACTACGCCACCGAGGCGGGTTATATCATTAAACGTTTGCTTGGTAACAAAGGGGAATATTCTTTACAAAACTGGTATTATTTAGTATTGCCTAATGAAAGTAATGATTATCAAAAATATAACAGGTTTTAGATACTGCACAATAAGTGAAATTAATAAAACTTTTGGCGATTTTTTTAAAAAATTTACTAATAAAGTGAACATTTTTATGAAGTGTAAATCAAAGAAGAGCAAGCTAATATCTGTGTAAAAAAAATTGTTATAGAAAGCTATAAAGGACATTAGCAAAGTACAATGTATATTAATGTATCCTTCAAATTTAAACATAACTTAAGTTTGTTTTGGTTTTCATCTTTTGTGTCTTAATCTTTTAAGTTGTTTATTGAAGTATGACAATATTTTTGAAAACTTCTTTTCAATTACGTTTGCAGCTAAAATTATTTATTTTGTTGAGAGGACTCACTTTAATTTGTCTTTAAAGCCTTAACTTCATAAAACATCCCTTGTGCAATGCTCAATTCTTCATTGTTATTCCATTTAACTGCTGAAGCTAGTTTCTTGGTAGCTTCTTCAATCAATTTATCAGCAGCATTTTCCTTTTTTTTTTCCTTTGTTCTTTTCTATTAAGCTATTTGAATAGTTTGTTAAATCATGTGCTTCTCTGCCCTATGCTTTAGCGCTACCTTTACAACTTTTCTCTTTGTATCTTTCCTAAGTCTTTCTTAATTAATATTGTATTGTTCTAATACAGTCTTATAACTATGGTAACCATTTCTAACCATAACCAAAAGTAGACTAGTAATGGGTACCAAAGAAACTCTATTCTAGTATCTCTTCATTCCAGGCAAAATGTTTAGCCTAGCGTTGATTCCATAATTTATTCATTGCTGCTTTTATCATTTGTTAGCACTAGACCTGATGTTGAAAACTTTCTTTCAATTGAAGCACAAGCTATATTCATCAAAAAGGTCCCCTGCGTTTACTTTACTGGGGACCAAAATTTAAATAAAATGACACCAAAATTCATCATATTAAAACACGAATATGATCAAACCTTACACGTTCTGATATTAGATGAATTGTAAGAAAGATAAATTACTAACTGTAAAGCAATTTACATCAATTTATTTTCTGTAAAAGTTTATAGTATTTTTCATCGATTTATTAGTAATTATTATCAAGAAAAAGGGACTTAAGGACCATAATGTAAATAAAGTGACTTTTAGCAAGCAACTTTAAAAAAAATGGACTTTAAGGGACTACCCCTAAAAGCCCTGTATTAATGAAACGAAACTTAATTTTATGGGTGAAAATTTCTGAAAGCCATTCTTACACAACACTTGACCTACCAACTATAACTTGCATTCTTATCTGCTACTGACTACACTTACTACAGGTATGTAGCTGTGGTTGAAAGAAAAAAACGGGGCCAAGGTGAGGGTAGGAAGGAATGCAATCTGTATTCACAGGTTTGTAACCTGGAATTTTTGGAAGATTAGCTTGGTTGAAGGCTGATATACATTTTTCTTACCACGTTGTATCCATTTCTTCTCCGACCAAAAAACAACGAAAAAATGCGCCAATCAGATCCGAGAATTATTGTTTTACAACTTGTCAACTTGTGTTTACAAATTGTAACAAATACAAACTGCTGACATTAATTTTGGGACAATCAAAAAAGAATAATTGCACTTTAAAAATTATTAAAGCTTGATAGCAATGCTTTAGTTATAATCATAACATAAAAACAGATATTTAAGTTTTCTCTGAAGTTGCACACCAGGCCACATGTTATAGCGACACTTTAAAACCCACTAGTTAGGTCAACAAACTCTCTTTTATTCAATGTGCATGCTCAGATGGTTGCCCGCACCAACAATTGAGTAGAAGTATAAGGACAGCGCTAACAGTCAAACTCTCAAGTGGAATAGAAAAGAGAATGGGCATAACCAATGTGATGACATCATACTACAATGCAAGGGTGTGCAAAGCTTTGATTTGGCTTCGAGCTAAATTTCAGTTTCAACTTGGCTCCTGAAATATTCGGCGCAGACTATTACGAATCTTCACCAATAATGGTCAATTACTGCCATTCTGAGATGTTATGTACAGTACAAGACAGTATTAATTTGGAGAAAATCTGAAGTAATTGAATTATAAGTTGTATTAATAACTTGATTTATTAAATTAAATACTACAAACAATTGCACAATAAAACATTTTCCAATTAATTTTAGGGTATAAAGTTATATAAACAACCAATATTTTTTCAAGCATAAAACAACCAACAACAAATATTCAAACTTTGGTATGGCTTCGAGAACATATCATGTATTTGATTCGAGTTTGCTTCGAATTGAAAAAGTGGACTTTTCACAACCCTACCACAATGTGTTGAGCAATACAGTACTATCTAATTGAATTAAATAATATGAAACCCTATTTTGTGTGGAATTATAAACGGTGCACTTACACCTGCACAATCAAAGAGGAGTTGCCACTGCAATGGTGTGGTCGTCAAGCTCTACATCTTGTAATTATTGTTGAAAAATGTGTCCTTGTTAGCCAAGATATCTCAGGTGTATGGTTCAATTTCATGTGAGTGAAAAAAAAAACTGTTCACACTCATGTGCTGCCAAGTATTGTACATGTATTGGGCACGCAAATTCAACAACTTCTGAGGATTGAATTATGTCGCAGAGAGAATATAAATTTGGTACGCCAACCTCTGATTTTTACAAATCATTACAAATTCCCAAACATCACATTTGCAAAGGTTGTATGTTGTAGCCTATGTCTACCATATAAAAAGAAGAATATTCGCAGGCTGGATAAATTCATTGATAGGGCCACATGCTGCTCACAAGTTTGACATCCTTGGTCTAAGGTGTACTTTGGTTGGGTTGATGAAGATGGACCTATAAATTCAAATCCTGGACAATGTAGCGCCAGTAATTTTTCCTACTTGTTTTCCCATTTCCTCCACCCAAATGCTGGTATGTTTCCTTTCAAATTCTTCCTTTCTCATCTCAAAATCCATTAACAGAAATGGTTTAAATGTATTTAATGCAAAAAAATAGTAAGATAAAAAATAATATCAATTAGTAAATATGAGGAGGGAAGCTAAGAGAAAATGCACAAGAAGATAATTTATGAGTAGGGATGTGGTATTTAAATAAGTATAGATACTGTACTTAATTAAAGTGTAGGTATCGAAATTTTAATTCTGAAAAATGTTTTTTTATCAAGTACCTAATAATTTCAACTTAATAATAATAATAATAATAATCAGCGCCCAGATTTTGATGACATGTCCTCTTTGCTTCGGTCCATCAGAGACAACGCTCATTTGTACATAAACTCTGTTCATGTTTCCCTGTTTGTAGAAATTTATATTTTATAGGTAATTTTTGGTCAGGTTTTGCCAATTTGGATTATTAAGTCGGTTCTCTTGCTTGTTTTATTAAATAAGTCATTTTCAAGCATTTTTTTGGAAAGAAAATTTAAAATTGTTTTAAAATGACTTTAAAAGGTTAAATATCGAATTATTGGTGCTTTTATAAAACATGAATACTCAAACATCAGATGTTTTACCACACACTTGTTGACTGAAGAAGATAATGTATGAGTTCAAATAAACTTTGTGCCCCTTTACCTTCGTGATTAAGAAATCCACATTGCTGGTGAGACCGTCACTACACCTTGGACGGTGTTACAGGGGGAGGGGAGAGCAATTTTTAGAGTTAAAAATGAACTCTGTACCGAGTCACTCATTATATCATGTTTGGAAAGTGCTGCAGGGCGATGGGGAGCTATCTCTTTTAAAGCAAGTATTTATATTCCAATGCTAAGTAGAAAACATGATTTTAGCTGTCAAAAGATTTTAAATGCATAATTTCCATTTAGAAAGTGCATGTAATATTTATTCGTTTACAATCATTTTATGTTTATTTAGAATGCTTTAAGCCAAACAATCTAAAGCGAGTCATTTGAGGCAAAGTGTTATTGAATTTATAGAGGATATTTTTTTTTACAGAGAGTGAAATACTTTTCTGTAAAATATGTGAAATGAAAGTGGTTGGCATCAGATAAAAGATGTAACCCTTCAACAGCATATCAGTCGCAACAACATATCCGTGGTATCCAAAATATCGATAAAAATCAAACCTCTCAATTATTACTTGCACAAAATGCATTTACGAATTAATAAAAATCTTCAACATTTTATAAAGAATTGTGTGATATTCTGGTATCTGTGAACATTCCTCTGTGGAAACTGAGAAATGGCAATGTTAAACTAAAGGATTTCCTGGGAGTGTATACAGGTCATTCTATTCCAAACGAGTCCACATTGAGGAAAAACCGAAAATGGAGGAGAGATATTTTTGCTTACATGTATAATGTAAATCCTAACTGATGTAATAAATACATCATATTATGGAATTTCGATCAAATATTTTAGGTCATTTTTTGGCAATTTTAAGGTCATCAAAAACCGCGTCATAATAATAATAATAATGGTAGTGGTAGTAATATTTTAATACTTATTTAAACATAGGAAATTATAATGATTTAACCATATTATAATATATCTAGGTCTATCATGTCTATGTTATGTGTTGGAACTTGGAAGGTATACTAAATAGTATTGCAAAACAAATATTATAAAAGGATTTACCATACCAGCTTTCAAAATGGCTATGAAAATTTAGCTGATGGAAAATTATTTAATAGCTAAATATAATTAATATATTTTTTTAAATCTATTTTGTATCTTTCTTTAACCATAGTAAACATTTAATCCAAGCATGAGTGAAGATAACAAAAAAGTTATTTATTTCGATACTGATCCGATATCGGAGTGAGTACTAATATCAGTAAAAGTATTGAGTAATAAATTACTAGTATTAAAAGGAAAATATTGATATTAGTAAAGCATCGATACTTATTTCACATCCTTATTCATGAGTGAAACCAAAATTAAAAACTGCCCTGAAACACACTGGTGGTCACATGGACAAAAGCACGAGTCTCATCTTGTCGGGTTTTACTATGATAGAGAGGTTGGGATTTGAATCCCGGTGGGTATATTGAGATGACTTATCCAAAATGGTTTCCTCTGTTCCCTCCATAAAAATGCTGGGTTTATCTAAATTATATTTTTTATTTCTCCCCTGTCCTAAAACAGGATGATGCATGGGAATTTAATTAAAATTAAGAACAAAATAGGAGTGTATAACCTGAACGGGTAGTAAGATGTGGTGCTAAATACAAAAGGCCTACTGTACTTGGCTCAAAAAAACCTATTAATTTTGTATATAAACACTGAAACAAAAGCCAGAGTTTTTTCCTCTCATGTTAACAAAATAACCTTCTGGCATGAGTTGTTTAGTGCTATATGCCACATTTACTAAAAATAATTAAAACAATTAATAGGCCTACTGTAAAGGGGGGGAAATGTTGATGATTAGAGCTTGCAGCTGTCTTATTTTAATGAAAATAGTTTCCCCCAGGATATTTTTAATTCAACTTCTTTACGCTAGTTGAAATAATGAAGCCGCCATTCAATTCAAGACATTTTGACTAAACCTAATATATCATTAATAGCAAAATATATATGATTCATGCTAATTTGAAAGATTTTTGTGCTTGCTATTTGCTCAGTAGGCTTACTTAACCTAAAAATTATCATCCCCCTGGCAATAATTACATTCAAGAAACACATGAATTGATTTTTTTTTTCTTATCAATTGTAGGTGCTACTATATTAATAGTATGTAGCTTACTTTTTATGTGTGACATGAAAGATTAAAACTGTAAAAAAGTTTTAATTTCATAGAAATTTTGTAGCTTACTCAAAAGTTGATAGGTTCCATGTACTGATGAATAGTCACAAAACAAGGATGAAATAACCATAACAATAAAATAATGGAGTAGTAAAAGCATAAGTATTTAAAATGCAGTAACAATAAGCAAACAAATAAATAAGAATAATTAACTTAATTTTAAATATTTGAGGGGCAAAACCTCTACAGGATAAATTAGTTATAAGGTAGTTACTTAAATAACTCTTTGAGTTTGGCTTTTCTTTTATGCTAAAAGTTGAATTTGACAATTTTCTAATTAGCGCTGTGGATACAATGCCCTAAAAGGCTCACCTTAGAGTTGTTGAGAGAAAATTTTGGAGAGAGACCCAAGCAGATACATGAATACCTACATTATCAAGGGCAAACTTACAAGATATCTTGCTATTGAAAATATTAAAAACAAAAAGAATATCACAATTAAGTCACCGTGAGAAGAAAGTTTGGAGCCATAATAGGTTTCGAATTCTGTAATAATCAAAATAAATCTGGTTAGTAAAAGATGTATCGAAGCACACAGCAACAAATTTTCTTTGAATGTTTTCCAACCTGAGTCAGTTAAGGTGATGGAATTCCAAGCAACACTATCATATTCATCTTAGATCTAACCAAGGCATAGTAAAGACATAAAAACAGTCAACTTTCTTAAATGATGATGTAATAAATTTAATAAATCCAAGTAATTACAATTATTAAGATATTATAATGATCAACATGATAGTGAAAGAGTTTGTTGTCCAGGAGAACACCCAATCATTTAAACAAAAGGAGCGAATTATGTTATCATTGGATAATTTATAAGTTAGATATTATAGGATTAGTTTTTCTAATAAAAGAAATGTATTTTGTATTGATTTATTAATAGACATTCCATTTTCAATAGACCATTGTAAAATACAATCTGCAATTAATTTGATAATGTCAAATAGTAGTTTCACATAATCCACAAGGAGTAGATAACTAGATGAGTTTAAATATTTATCAAGATCATCAATAAACACATTACATAGAAGAGAATCCAAGTTAGAACTTGAGGTATATTGCAAGGGGCTGAAAATGTGTTGGAGGTGTGTGAATCTATTTTAATAGTGAATGATCTTTCATGCAAATAATTGCTGAACCAATTTACACATGAGTGAGAAAGGCCAAAGGAACCAAGTTTTGAGAGAATAATTCTATGCTGACAATTAAGTCAAATGCCTTACTTTGGTGAAAATAAATACCATCAACCTAACCTTGGGTAAAGACTTGAGGGGCAACATGTCCCAGAAATTCTACTAAACATGTGAAAGTAGATTTATTATTTATAAAGTCATGTTTTTCTAGGAGTAGTTTCTTTAAGTGGAGAAAAGTATGTTCATGTGTTATTTTCTCGAATACTTAAGAGAAAGTATTTAATAGATATGTCTATGATTATAAAAAATTGTTTTTCCCCTTTTTAATAAATGCCTAGGTATGACAACATATTGTTTCCATTTAAGGGGAAAAGTTTCATTTGACAAGCTATTGTTAAAGCTATGGGTTAACGAAGGACTGAAAATGCTGGCACAGCCTTTAACAATAAAACTTGGAATTCCATCCGTCCCAGCACATCAAGTAAAACTCAACTTTTTGAAAGCATTAACATACAAGGATGTAATGTGGCATGGATACAAGGACACGCTAGTTTCAATAACGGGGCAGGGTAAGACGGGTAAGGCTGAATTATACACGGAATGAAAGTAGGTCTCAAACTGATTTGCAATTAGTATTATTATTACTATTAGCACCGTGTCTTACTACCTGTTTGGGTTGTACACACCTACACTAATGTGTAATGGTAGGGTGATTGTGAGATGAAATGGAGGACCTACAGTTTAACGTGGAATCCGAACCACGGTGGAGGCCAGGCATTCCCCACATTCACAAGATGTCTTGTCAAGAGGTGAAGGAAGGGTTTGGTGACCAGATAAAGCTGTGCCGGGACTGAGGATTGAACCCCGGCCGCCAGTTTAACATTAATAAATGGTCTGTGATAACAAAGAGTAAAAAACATACAAAATGTTTGTGAAATAATATAAAGTTTAAATTTTGTAAACACGAGTATTAATACTAACTCGTCGTCCAACCTGCCACAAGTTCCTCTATGTCATGAACTAGCAGCATAGCTTCTATCCAGTGGCCATATTTATTTTCACCATATAAGGCCACTTTTAACGTTCTCTTGCTTTTAATAATTAATATGAATCAAACAGCAAAATAAAACTTCAATACTAAATAACCAACCAAACTGTTATTCTCATAACCAAAATCTAACAATTTTAAATATACATCATAACAGTGAATTATCGTATAAAATACAGTTAATAAAACCACTTACGTGAGTCAACAAGTTGAAGAACAAAATATTTTATAGTTGCATACTATTGATTTGTATTTAGGCATGCCTATGCTACCGTTAATAATTTTATTGCAAATTTGAATAATACAGTGTTTTTTTTTTTAAATATTAATTTGGCTTGTTTGTAATCTGTGTGTTCTTTTGTGAATATTATGTGTGTGAGCGTGTTATCCTTGGAAAATAACAGTTTTTTAGTGACCTTTGAATGATTATTTATCTAATATAACATTAAAGCATGTAATAAAAAAAATAGCGAGTGTTTCTCAGTGATTGATATACATTATTCAAAGATTTAAGTGTATCAAGACTATTAAATAAATCTTTTAACCCCAAGATTGTGTTGTGTTGCCCTCTAGGCTAAACCTCGAGTTTTAGGAATTTTTATAATATTCCAAAAAAATCTGTGAAGTGTTATCAAAAATACTTGTGAGTCCTTCTCCAGTGTTGATTAAATAAATACCAGGCTAGGACTTCTAGCTATAAGTTATTGTATTTTTATTAGAGACTTATTTATAACTGTTTAAGAGGAGTGAATCTAAAATAGATTTTTTGTTAATTAGGACAGCTACTTGCCCTGCACAGCGACGTTGGTAGGTTTGTTTGTTTATTAATTGTCTTTTACAAATTCATGAATATAAAAGTAATTTATCAAAGATTTTCGTACAAAATAATTCTCAAGTTTTATTCATGGTTCTTTAATTTCAGTTTACAGTGTCCATGATTATTGTATGTTTATACCGAAACATGTCAGAAGAATATAAATCAGCATCATTCTAATGGCTGATTATCACAATGAGTAATGGGACTGAACCAAGATAAGGCTTAGATTTTATACATTACCTTAAAATAAAAATTATTATATTCTTCAAAAACATTCTAGCAAGAACATTTTCATTACTTTAATAAACCTCATTGGGAGATTCTAACTCACTAATTCAATTTTATTACCTAATTTACGAAACTGTTGATCGTTCAACTTTGTTTTAGTCCTTAATATGTTGTATCCAAGTTTTGTAAATAAATTTTAATATATTATATGTGTATTTTAGACTTGTCATCAACCCATGTTTTAATTCAGTTGATGATGTATACCATTATTAAAAAAAAAAAAATTATACATAACATTTTGTAGCTGATTAAAAGCCAAATATAATTAATCTTTTGAATATTAAAAGTCACTTAATTCACATACCAATTCTAAAACTACTACTTTAGAATGTTTTCTAATATGTTGTAATATTGCTAAAAAGGTTTATGACTGGCTTTTTACCTATGTTTAATACTACACATTAATATTTTTCACATTTATAATGTTAATAATTATATTAACAAAAAATTATCCGTAAAAAAATATTAAACATTATTTGTAAAATAATTTTTTTTATTAAAAACTATTTATTTATAATAATAAAAACTAATATGAGATTAAATGCTAAAAAATATATATATATATTCTAGAAAAAAATAATAATCAATACTAAGGGCCAGTTTCATAGTCCAATTTAGTACGCCTCAAGTGCGGCGCTACACTAAATACAAGACGACACCTACCTAAACTCGAATGGATGGGCCGTTCTCGCAGAGGAAGAGCTGGCCCATTCCATTCGAGCTTAGGTAGGTGTCGTCATGAACTTAGTGTAGCGCCGCATTTGAGGCGTACTAAATTTGACTATGAAACTGGCCCTAGGTCATTAACATATCAAGATCAACAATAAATAAAACAGTAATATAGTTTCCTTGTATAGACTAAAAATTTGACTGTCAGAAGTGACAGCTGCTAAACACATGTTTTCGCAGATCATACGGGTGTAGGGATAAATAATTTGGTCTAGTTACTTTTCAGAGCTGTCAGTCAGCACCAAAGAAGCCACAGGTCTACTGTACAATCAAAGTAGTTATAACTAATTTATGAAAGTGTGAGAGTTGTGAATAGAATTTACTATTATTCATATGTTTAAGCTTTTTGAAAAATATCCCCCCNTGGTTATTTGGGGGAATTTAAAATGGAACTTAATTTGAGGAATATATTTTTGGTTTTCCTGTGGACTAAATAGGCAAAAATTATCTGTGGCAAAGTTAACATTGGTAGTTGAACAAACATAAGACCAATCAACAATGGCCAGGTCATTGTAAAGGTTGAGGTAATCACCACGAGCATAGTCAATATATGTGGTGGAGGTAGAATTATTTTTAGTAGCAATGGATACATCTAGTGTATGGTAATCAATAAGGGTGAATGAGCTATAGCAATATTTACTATAGATTGAGAACTTTGAGTTACCAAGGGGTGGTGTGAATTAGCAAAGAAAATGTCTAGGGTGTTAGTGTCATTATTATCAGATTTGTTAAATTAATCTAATCTTATTAAATATTAGTTGATGCAAGAAGCTGAGTTGCTTTCAATTTAATGTAGAAATAAAATATACTTTGGGCATGATGATATTTCCAGTCACCTGAGAGTAATATCCGAAAGGGGTAGTTGGCCAAAGCATCTTCAAGAAATATTTAGTAGTTATTAAATATTTCTACTGTTGTTTGGTTATTTAATATTTATTTCTGATAACACACTTTTTTTAATGTGATCCAGAGTTGGGATGGGTATATACTAGAAATGAGACGCTCGAGAACTTTATTCCTTCGAATGAAACCACATTTGCATGAAAGGAGAGAGTAAAACATCTAGGGAAAACCACCCTCAATAAACCCGACCGGCATTTAAACCCCACTCTCCTCTTCACCAGCCCACATTTGCATGGTGGGAGCATGTAAAAACCAACCTCAGTCCACCTGACCAGGATTTGAACCTCAATCGCCCCATCATCAGCAGACTAATCTAACACAGAGTGACACCTCAGACCATGAGGCCACCAAAGCGGGTTAAACTAGTGTAGTTGGAAGAGTAACAAAGATTATTTAAAAAAACTAAATTTTATTAATTTACTAAATAAGTGTTCTCTCTTTTTTTAGCACTGTGTTTTACTACCCATTAGGGTAATACACTTATGTACTAGGCTAATTATGCTAATGTTTTAGGAACAAGGGGGGGTCATATTTATAGGAAGTGTACCCACATTTGTGTGGAGAGAGTGTAAAACAATTTTGGAAAAACCAGCCTCAGTACACCCAGCCAAGATTCAAACCTCGATCTCCCCATCATCGGCAGTCTAGTCTAGCGCAAGAGTAGCGCATTAGCCCACGTAGGCATGGAACTGGGTTTTTCTTTGTCGCTGTTGATGACATGAGTGATACGAAGCCTTAAATTATATTTTAAATATTATTTTCCTATTCAGATTAAGTATTTTTTAATGATTTGAGGTTTCAAGTTTAAATTCAAGATTTGAAAAATACAGGATTCATCCCATCTCTAGTATGTATATTTATTTAGGTGGGCATTTTATGCTGATTCCGAGGTTCAAGCATCTCAGGAAAAGTTGAGGAATTATAACTTAATAACTGAATGATACACTGCGAAATAGACGAGTTGAGTTATTATTTAAATTTATAATTAGATCATCTTAATAATCACAGATTTTGTTTTTATTTGTCTACTATTATTTATACCAATATTTGGTATTTTTTTATTTATTTTTTACTTTCAAAATTAAATGGTTTGCATACTAGACCCAGTGTATATAAAGGACTTGAAATCGTTTGTGCACCTCTATCCTTCATAATAACAACATGTTGGCAAACAAAAGAACTCCCTTTGATTTTTAATTTAATTTAATTCCTTCGAGAATAAAATGTGTTCTTGTAGTAGTACCCATCATATAGACTGGAGTAGGCCTACCTATTTAAGATTTTATTTAGGCCTATTAGACCTACTTATTTCCAAAATATCAACATTCGATGATTAAACTAACCTTAACAAATTGATAAGTACGACAAAATGATACACCATAGCCTATATACATTACCTATATAAATAATTTGTTTTAAAGGTTTTAAATATTTTCACAAAATTAACAAATTAACTCGCCAAAGATATGAGATTTCAGTAAGCCATGTTGCGGTGATTGAAAAAAAAAATTAAGTTTGAGAAACACATGGCTCAACTAAAATTGTGTCCCAAAGAATTTTTATTGTTACAAACATGCAATAATTATCTACAATGACCACATTTCTCCTTTTTTAATAGCAAACCCAACTCTTAAAAATGAGACAAGATTATGTTTTTATGAAGAAATCTATAACATTTACTAATGAAATAACATGATACATGTAAGCACACACAAGTATCTAGATGTCTGAACTCTACGGATTACAAATGCCGCACCAGTTACCGGTAGATGAAGTCACAAATTTAAAGGAATAAACTAATGTTTAAACTACAGTTAACTTTCAAATTTTCCATAGTTTTGATATTATCACGGTTCTTACCTTTAATGAAGGAAGATTTTGAATAATATTGAATTTCATTGTTATTAGCCCTACTTATCCAAAAATAAGGCAAATCTAATACAGTAAGTTACTGGTAGGCCTATCGACATATTATTAAATTTGTTAATTTTGATTAATTATAGGCCCAAAATTAAAACCAAATAAACTAAAATCACACAAGAAACATCCAGAAGCTTAAATATTAACCATATTAGGCCTATGTTCTTTGTATTATAATTTTGACCCATGAGAGGGCCTACTTTGCGTTGTTTGAAATCAATGTTTCTTATAGAAATTAAATTATTTATTTGATCACTTAAGTTATTTGAAATTTCAATTTAATAATGCATGCAAGGTAAGGTTAACTTAGTTTAGGTACCTAAGAACAGTATTATTAGCCTATATTTAGGCCTAAACATTAAATTGGGCTTTAATATTTGTGTTGTCATCTAACTTTTACACTTGGATATGGTAGCAATAGGAATTGAACAAGTGATGGAAAACTCTGTGAACTTAAGTGTAGCTTCATTAATTGGCGTTTTTACAAAGATAAAAATACATTTGTTACTCAAGAACATTGTTTGGGTATGCTACAAAAAAAAAGTGTAGGTCTAATATGGTTGTTGTAGATAAATGTTGTGAGTTTCGAAGATAATTATTATTGGGGATATTGGTCAATTTATTAGAAACTTGTTTTCTAGCATTTAATACGCACAACAACATAGACAAATTTCTGACTATAACAAAATAAATATTGGAAGAAAAATTCTAAATCGTGAAAAAAATTGATTAGAATTTATTATTAATTTACTGCCAAGCAACTTTCAGGAACAATATAATTGGAAAAAAATATAAGATTGAATAATTTAATCTAAGCTTTGGCCATATTAAATTATAATAATATAATTACAGCACAGCTCGATAGTTGGAAAACCCAAAACCATAATAACATGATAATCGTATGTATTGGTAAAAAAATATTTTCAAAAAAGTTCCTTGTGTTGATTAAACTTTCCTAGAACAGTTCAGACACCTTATATTATCCCCAATGGTCACCTTATATTATCTCCATGGTCACCTTATATTATCTCCAATAGTCACCTTATATTATCCCCAATAGTCACCTTATATTATCCCCAATGGTCACCTTATATTATCCCCAATGGTCACCTTAGATTATCCCCAATGGTCACCTTAGATTATCCCCAATGGTCAACTTAGATTATCCCCAATGGTGTTTTCACGTATTTATTAATAATAGCCTACATATTAAGTGTTAATAAGTAGGACCCAGGCCTACTAGAGTTTTATTCTGTAAGTAACAAACATACATCTTGTATATGAGTAGTTATTGTTTTATTATCTTGATTAAAAAACTCAAAACCTCATTTAACAAGACAATCAAAAGTAGATTGTCACAATTCTCAACTGTGCGTGAGCAGATTGTCAAACATCTCTTCTGCACAATATGTATTATGTTTTAAACATTAAAAATAAATTCTGGATATTGAAAAATGACACTTGGACAAGGGAATTGAACCCGGGACCTTTCAATTTTCAGAATATAATATCTAGATGGAGTAATCCTCACTAAAAGCATAAATAATAGCTTTGGATATTTGATTATCTTTTAAGTGTGAATAAATAAACATTTCCAAGCTTAACCTAATTTTTCATGTGTGATCAAATAAATATCATGGTTACCTATCTATAAAACCGTGCATAAAAATAACAATTAGGCCTAGGTGAGTTTTTAAAGAATTTCTTCACAACATTGTTTCGTTACAATCAGAAAATCGCTAATGATGTGTGTATAAGTGGCTCACACTATATCCAGCCCGGTTATTCTTCAGAATACTGTTTTAGGTGTATTGTGTGTTTGTGAATGAGACACATGCCCTGTAGGTATCCTGTGAATTAGTGAGTAGGTACCTAACTTTTTGTTTCTTTCGTTTCTTCCCTAACGTACTATCTTTGTTCACAAGTACCCGCCTCGGTGGCGTAGTTGGCTAACGTGCTTGTCGTGTTGAAGCTCAACTGCTGAGGACGGGGAGATCAAGGTTCGAATCTCGGTCGGGTGAACTGGGGGTGGTTTTTCCTAAATGGTTTTCCACTCTCCCTCCACGCAAATGCGGGTTCACTTCCTATAATTCAACCTTCCCAATTCCTAACCCATTAGCGTAATTAGTACTTAAAGCGTATAACCCGAAAGTGTAGTAGGACGCGGTGCTAAATATTATTATTATATTATTTGTTCACAAGTAAAATATATGATAAAATTTAATTATTTTGTTTGGTAATAAATAAGGTCTTAAATGTGTGATACATAGTATTGCAACCCCTTAACGGCCCGTCTACAACCAACTTACCCGCTTGTCGGACTCGCAATTATGCAATCGCAAACGCATTTGTAATTATGCTTTTCTTAAATACAAAATAGAATGTCTACAATGAAAAGTTGCAAGACGTAATTTCAACCAATAGAAACAAACAGCAAAGATGACTATAAAAGTCAAATTCATATTAATGTTTTCAAATAAGAAATAAATAGTTAAATACATATGATTTTAATTGAAAATCCTGTGTTCTTAACTATACATTTCCAAGAGTTGTTGTCATAGACCAAATAACTTCATATTATTTGATTTTAGTAGTCCATCCATATTTGTTTTTATTGGTTGAATGCAAGCCAGCACAACTACATAAACGCAAGAGATGGACAATGTTCATCTCCTCCCGACAAGCGGGTCCGACAGTTCCGACATACGATTGTGTTTGCGTAAGCTATTGTAAACAGATAAAATTACGTTAATGCGTAGTTACGAGTCCGACAAGCGGTTGCGTTTGATTGTAGATGCGTCATAACTAACATTGTTTGAGGTTAGGTCCTTATCATTTTATTAAAAGTTGGTTACTTAATCAAATATTTAGACGTATTATTTATGATAGTAACTCACCTAGTTCATATTGAGCAGGAGTGTGGTCGAGGCTGCTGACGACTGGGGCAGGTTTGTAGCACACGCGACACACGGTTATTTCGACAATATCACACGCGCACTGTCACTTTGGGTTGGTTTTTTCCAAACTTATCATGATTTGACAATAATTGGTTGGCAATCTTTCATACGTACAAGCAACATTTTATACTGACATTCACTCACACACAACAATTTTATTACATTGGGGACAACAAATAAATTTCTTTCTTAACCCAAAAATTTACAAGTGATGACAATTATAATAGAGCTATCGAAAGCTGAGCAATTGTACAGAAATTTTGAAAATATCTAAACATTTCGAGGAACTATGTAATTTAAGGAAAATTAAAATAAATGTTAATTTTGCTTAAAAACTAATTTTTCTCCCATTAAACTACATTAAATAACAAAGGTCTAATGTAAAATAAATAAATAAATGAGCAAGTTGAATTCCACAAAGTATTACAAACACACGTATATTCACATTTACAAACCTCAATCTTCGTGAATGATGCGCTATCATATATTTCTAAGAATTTCAAAACATGTTCGGCGTTTACTTATTTCAACGTAGTCGTAGATGCCATATTGAATGTCTTGCAAACCCCCAGCTAAACGAGGCCCGGTTGGATACCTGTGACCTATCGGCTCATTGGGTACTAAGTCGATATGAAAACGCGCGCATTTAAACTTGTATTTCTCATGATTAAATATAATAAATTATGGCATTTATTGTTTAGCCGAATTCATGGGTAGGTTTAACCACCTCAAGACTTAAAAAAATATTTAATCAATATTAACGTATTTATGGCTTAACCAATATCAGGATAATTAAGGTACAACACAAGATATAAAACTAGTCCCCAACATTCTGATGTACTGTACATACGTTAAGCTTTTTTTATATAAAAAAAAATTCTAGCTATATGTTCTTAACAACTAGGACCGCCCTTATTAACAATTACTAATTCACCTTACTTCATCTAATATTTACCTCGTACAGGCTAAGTAGCTTTGACTTTGACGGGATTCGAACTGGCAAAGCTAACAGAGCTGGTCATGACCTCGGCATGGAGACAAGGGAAAAATAAATAATATTTTAAGCAATCATAATTTAAATCTACTTTTAGCATAAAATGTTCATTTGAATATAAATTTATATGAAATCTAGTAGGTTTATACCCAAATACATTTCAAAACTATAAATATCAAAACCTATCAAATAATTAGCTCTAGTTTTAAACAGTAAAAACTGCTCTTTAAACAATTTAATATGCTGTCTTAAGTTGTTTTTTTCCCCAAATAAAAGTAGTATTAAATTTAACATTTGAGTGGATTTTTATCTACACGCCTAAAAATAGAATTTTAGCATTTACATTATTTAAACACTGTCCTTAGTTAAATAAAACGATTCCAAATAGACTATAAGTTAATCCAAATCCCCACCCGGCCTCCTCTCAACCCCTTTTACCAACCATCACAACAAAATTTAATCCTGGATACGATCTCAGGTTATTTCCACAACAAAAGTGTTTAATAAACGAAGGTATAAATATTTACCGTCTATTACAAATCAAATTAGTAATTATATCAATTTATTAAAAGAGGTAGAGCAAAAATTAATGAATTCCAACATTTATTATTATTACTAGCGTGTATTATAAATGTATGAGTTTTTAATGCCTTTATGCTACAATAATACGGCATTTAGTTTTAAATGTGCTGCCAAAACTTATTAGAATATATAAATTGTACCTGCACTGCACTTCGTTACCCATTTTTGCAAGACCAAAAAAGAAAATTGTAGTACTTTTATTGACTTGCTTAAAGTATTTGACTGGTTTTACTATAAGCTTAAATTATTGGATATATTAAAGTGGTCAAGATCAAGAAGACTAACTATTTCAATTACTTCTACAATACATACAACAAATAAATCTTATATTATATTGTGAAAAACAAAATCAAAAAGATCCATCCTTGGTTCTGGTGTGCATAAATGACTTTTTTCTCAATTTAAGTTGTTTAGAATACAAATATTTGCAAAGGGTACGAACACACTATTTATCTGGTAAAGGATCTACTAATTGGAAAAATTGTCATAATGTTAATTAATATCAATATTGCAGCTCTAGTGATATTTTTTATAATCCTGATAATATGGTTGAAGTATCAAATTAGATGCAACTGTTGAAGTCCATTAATAAGGAAAAATAAAGTATAAAAAGTTCAAATTTATCCTCAAAATGAACATACTCAGAGTTTCAGTCTGAAAATTATATATTCCATCGTAGTGCGTGGTTTCTCTTGTTACTTAATACACCTCTCCCAGATCAGATTTATAAACATTATTAGATTTAAAACTGCTTCATATTATGAACCTCAAGAGTCCTGATCCCGTAGTTCACATCACACGTAACAAAAATACAAGGAAGGAGGGAATATGTTGACATAACAAGTAAATTATTTCGAGTTAACAAGCAATTTGATTAAACTCAAGAAGTGGCGGCTCGTAGATAAAATTAGTTGGAGTGTTGCTCCATAAAATGTTTAGCCTTTGTTTTAAAATTGTGTAAAAGGAAAAAAACCATGTATAAAAAGAAAATGTAGTCAGGATATTGATAAAATTAAAAAACAAAACATTTTTTACTTACTTTAACTTAGATTGTTAAAGTTCAAGCTTGATCCATTAATTTAAAAATGAAATCCATTCTTGTTTTAATTAGCGCAAAAAGTTCGATAATTTTCTCTTTGATCTCTGGATGACAATTTAGGAAATTTTTCTCCATTGAAAGTACTGCAGGTGCATTTAGTCTTTATGTTAAATAAAAGAACCGAAAAATAATGAATCAAATAGAATACCTGGAAGCAGAATAATAATCTAATTCTACACTCTTCTACACTTTATCACATTCAAGAATATGGTACACGGTTTTTATGCACAACAAACGCTGAGTAAAAAAAACACTTCCTTCCACCATCACGCCAGAGCCGGCACTGCGAGAGCAACAGCTCTCTCTCTCTCTACCTGGCAGTCACGCCTTCCTCCCCAGCCCTTCTTATTTGCGCATGCGCACAACAATCAAACACCATTTCGCTGGCACTGTGAAGCGCACAGATCCATACAAAGAGGTTTTGTATCTTTTTCATGAACTGGGGGATGACTACTGAAATACTGACACTAAGCTTAAGGAATATATATTGTACTACAAAAATAAATAAAGAATTAAAGAAAAAAGGACTCAATATATTAAATGTTATTGATAATATCAAGTGTAAATAGAGGGGCTGAAGTTACGCAGTACCTATATACGAGCCGCCACTGGCCATGAGCTAAGAACTAAAAAGCAATGGGAGAAAAAATTTGACAAAAGTATCCTTTAAATTTTATAAAATAAGGTTCAATGTGAAAATTTTGTTATAATATGCCATTAGATTAATTTTAGTTTAGGTACTTATCAGAAAATATACCACAATACCATTAAAACCTTATAGTTGTTTAGTATTAAAATAATATGTTTAGTAGCATAATGTTGTGAGAGTAAATCATGTAAAATATGTTATGTGTCCACATATATTAAAATATTTTTTTTAATAACGTGTTTGTCAATTGTACATTTGAAAGTCAGTCCTATGTTGCCTTTACAATTTTGAATATCGTGAATTCAACACGTGTTTACTTCTTACGCATAAAGGCCCAACGTCCCCGTAAGGGGACATATGGTTTCACTTAGGTCCCAGGTGCAAACATTTTTTAAAGTATTTTTCTACTATTCCAAAGTGCCTTTTAAACTAGATTTTTTTTTTAAATTGTGGAATGAATAAAAAAATCTGGGTCTGAGGAGGTTATTAATTTTTGTTTTTAAAAACTAAAAACAATTAATTGAACCAAAAAAATATTGTTGTTAAAACTTTCGTTTAGGAATTTAAGATTTAAATAACTCTAAATACCACTGCTTATTCTATGTTTAATATGACGTGATGGGAATTGGCAAAATATCTATTTTGTTACCTTCCATCAGAGATACATTGCCATTTGGTTTGAAAAATGTTTTCTAGAGAATTGAAACCATCCATTGATCTCTATAATAATATAATTGGACGGACGTTCTGTGGCAGAAATTTTCGAGCTGTCATCTGAATAGCATTGTGTAGAAGAGAAGGAAACTTACAGGTATTTCTTTATCTCCTACACACATAAAAGGCAATGTGGCATTTTGACATCGTTCGTTAACTTGATTGAATATGTTAGATGCATTGACGTATGATTAGTTAAATAAAATAAATGTGTTAATAAAAGGTTTGAAGAGCATAACAAAGTTTGAAACTCGTGAGATTTTCTTTAACTGAGTTTATGTAAGCTAATATATACCATGATTTTTGAACGAAGTTCGTTTTGGAAGGCTTTATCTCGTACCAGAATCCTACCGTATAGTAGTATTTAGGTAGGATTAAAGACCATCGAAGGGAATTTCTACTTCTGTTCTAGATGGCCGTCCATTCCACCAGAATACGTCTATAAAGTAGGATTCTGGTGCAAATTAAAGCATTCCAGAGCGGTATTCTAACTCAAATCAGTGATTAATAAATACCGTATTTCCTACAAGCCTATAAACTAAATAATCGTTTGAACGTAAGGAGTAGCTTAAGTTGTTCAGATAAATGTAATCATTTTTTAGCTAACTTGTTTCATTTTTTCCGGCTGTCCAGCGGTGAGGACGACGACATTAAGCTTAAAAGGTTGGGTATTTTGAAATTAACTGAAGCTATTTTTTTTATACGGTTGTAATGGTATATAAACTTGAAAACAGCCAAACTATTAGTAACCTAAAAATTGGGGAACACAAAAAGGGGAATTACTCTACAAGAAGTAGAAATAATCATTTCCAGAACAGAGTAAACAACACTACTTTTGGTCTCTACTCAATAAAGATTAAGAGGCTAAAATTTTTCAATATAATACCACAAGAAATAAAGATGAAAAAACTTAATCTTATTAAAAAAAGAAGTTAAAAGATACATTTTGGACAACAATTTTGACCAGGTGATATGTGGGTGAATCGTAATCTGTAATTTTGTAGAAATTGATATTATAATTGGAGCAGAATGTGTATGTATACTGTAATATTTTTTTTTTGTAAAGGTTTTTTGTTGTTGTATACTCTTATGTTTAATTGCAGTTTTACTATAATTGGGCTAAACGCATCTAAAATAAAGTGGCCGGGTGAGGACAAATAATTTATACCCTGTAATAGACCTCACTTTCCTAAATGTCTGTAACTTGTTAGTGAATGAACCTTGCCTACATTAGGATGTTTAAATGCATACGAGCCGATCTTGGCTCTTTTTGTAAACAACTTCTGAATAAATAAATACAAATTTTAGTTATCGAACTTTTAATATAATACTATTTCTGAAAGCAATCATACACAAAATATGAGCCAACTTATAAAAAATGGTAATATAGGCCTAATAATACTTCCTACACGGCTATAATCTAAATGATTGTTTGAACATAAGACAACTACACAAAGTTTCTCATTAAAACAAATGTAAAAAAGTATTAATATATATTATTTCATTATATTTATCAGAATTTCAATATAACATGGTTTCTGAAACCAATATATAAGTTTATTTATTTATCCAGAAGTTGTTCAGAAGTTAATAGCCAATTTTCAATATATTGTAATCTTGGCAGAATGTAAGCAACATGGATGATAGCTACACTCTGTATTTAAATATATTACAAATTGTATTCCCATCTGAAAATTATTACCTGTAAAACTGAATTGTATACCCTTTAATGAAATCGTTTCTTTACCCAAGTGTTTTATAATATTTCACTATTTTCAAACAATATCACTTTTATTCATCAAATACTTGTTTTCGCACAAGAAAATTTAAAGAGACAATTAAATTTGTCCCCGCAAAATAAAGCGGACGAAATACTTTAGCGTCATGCTTTGGTCATTTGCACTTATTGATCTCTATAATATAACTCGATGGACATCTACATCTAAAATTTTCGAACTGTCCTCCACACACCATTATGTAAGAGAGAAGGAAAGTTTCAGGGATATCTTTCTTTCCTACACATAATATACAAGACAAAGTGGCATTCCAACATCGTCCGGGGATTTTTATGAATATATGAAGTATAATATCAATGTATGACTAGTTAAATGGAATAATGTGCTAATAAAAGGTATGCAAAGCATACCTAAGTTCAAAACTAATGACCTGTATCTTTTAATAAGTCGATTTAGGCTAATATAGTAAAACTTCCGATAAGTCGATAACCTAAATGATCGTTTGAACATAAGAATTCGACACAAAGTTTGTCATTCGAACAAAAGTAAGCGGGTTTTTAGCGACCTTATTTCATTATAATTATCGAACCTTAAATATAATATATTTTCTGAAAGAAATGTACAAGCTGAGAGCCAACTTGAAATATCTTGTGGTATAGTAATACTTCCTACAAGCTTATGGCCTAAACAGTGGCGGCTCGTAGCTAAAATTAGTGGGGGTGCTGCTAGCAAGGGAAGCAAAACCATTCATTTTTTACTTCACAGTCGCAAAGCCAACTTTTCCGTTGGTACCATTCAGAATTAAAGCTACGAATATATTTCTTGTTGCTTTTTCCTGGCTGAGATATTAGAATATCAGGCATTGAACAAACTCTTTTCTTAACTATAACTTTCTCATGGAAAGTTAGCTGTGAAAACTTAAGCTATCAAAGTTCACTTACAGTCACATAACTTATTTCTTGGGGGTGTAAGGCCATGGTTAAAGTTTTCTGTTAAATAAAAGAACCGAAAAAAAAAAATCAAATAGAAAAGCTGGAAGCAAAATAATAATATAATTCCATACTCTCCTACACTTGATCACATTCAAGAATATGGTACAACGTTTTTAAGCACAACACACGTTGAGTAAAAAAAAATCGCTCCTTCCACCATCACGCCAGAGCTAGCACTGCGAGAGCAGCAGTGTTTTATCTACTTGGCAGTCCCACCTAAGTGCACAACAAACACCACATTGCTGGCACTGTGAAGCACACAGTTCCATACAAAGATTTTTTATCTTTTTCATAAACTGGGGGATGGCTACTGAAGTACTGACATTAAGCTTAAGGAATATATATTGTACTGCAAAAATAAAGACAGAATTAAAGAAAAAAAGGACTCATTATATTAAATATTATCGATAATATCAAGTGGAAATAAGGGGTGCTGCAGTTGCAGAGTGCCTATACACGAGCCACCACTGGTCCTAATGATAGTGAAAGTGGATGCTACAATTCTGTTCCGTCGAGAACCAAAATACCTATCTTTGTTAGCGATGGAGTGACTGGATTAGCAGGTAGAAAGCCGTCTCTGGCTATTATGAATGTAAACTGTAAGTCAGGGACCAAATTAAACTATCGGTTCATTTTTAAATTTTTTATTTTTATGTTGTTTAACATTAACTTGATTTAAACACTAAGCTCATTTATTTTATTTTAACAATGAATAGTAGTTAGGGTTCAAATCCCAAATAGGTAAACAAAGTGTGCATCTTTCTAAATGGTTTCCCTTTGTCTCTCCACAAAAATGTGAGTACATTACCTCTGTTTTAGATATTTCTCATTATTAACACACTAGTGTAATTGAAGCAGTCATTGTTAAAAAAGGCGATGTTACATAATAAATATTATGAGAGGAGAAAAAAAAGTGCAAATTGGAAGGATTTTTTTTTGCCTTCACACTTATTAATCTTTTTCATTCTGCTAGATTCAATGTTGTTTATCATTTTGAGGAAGGATTTTTTTTCTGTAACTATGGCAACCATTTAAAATTTTGCACATATCTCGTTTTTACAGTGAACTAAATTTTTTGGGCTATCACTCAAGACAAAATATCGCAAATACTTTTTTTAAATAAAATATTTCAGGAAAATTTCTTTAATCAAATGTATAGTATTAAAAAAAAAGAACAAAATTATTAATTTCTACAAACGTAAACATGTATAGATTACACAAAATACAACATTATAATAGTATGTCACACAGACAACGTTATCACTGATCATTCGTCCCATCATCACTGTCCTCGGTCTGCACTTGTACTCTCATTCTTGGCCATCCCTGCAAAATGGTGTAAAAGTTGTAGCCGATGAGGTAGTTTGAAAAGGTTGCCAGATCTTTCAGCTTCTTGGCGTTGATGGGGACTCGTCCGGCTGGGTTTGCTATGATAGATGGCAATGAAGGCACAGAATTGTCTGCTGACAAACAGAAGGTGTGAAACACAATACCATTCACAAAATGCCCAACGACCACCTTTCCTGGAAGGTTGCTCCTATATTCGATGTGCCAGTAGCTAGAAATTTTGAATGGAGATCGCCTGGATCTGGTGGAGCCAGGTTGAGTGATGGCTTCCTCACTTATACTTGTCTTTTTGTACTTCTTGGGCCACCAATCTATAAATGACAAAGTCTATGGAGTCTTGTTTCCTTGCCCTTCATGATATAAGTATAGTTTGGCTTTGTTTGTTTTCAAGTCATGCACACCAATTACAAAGCACCGGAGTTGCTGCAAATAAAATGTTTCTTGCACAGCAATTGCTGGAAAGGGTAGGTTTTGCATATCAACAAGATTTACGACTGCGGTGGTGTTGTCAGCGGTTTCTTGTGCCTCTTTCATGGTGGAATAAAACTTTATAGCTCTACGCTTGTGAACAATTTTCTCAGCAACACATGCCCTCTTACTGTTATCACTCAAAGAGGGTTCTTTCAACTTCACCGAAAGACTTTCACATGTTGAACACACGTGCACCTGAAGACACCCAAATGAATACCCAAAGTTATGGTTGAAAAATTGTATGTAGTACTTATAAGTAACTTGTTCTTTTAAGTCTGGGTTTTCATCGATGAACATCTGATGCATTATTTTAACATTTAAGCAAGCATCAAGATACTGCTTCTTTACCACACCATTGTGTGTGGTTTAACATCAAACTTCTTGATGTGGTCGACAATAACAAAACACACTTCCTCTCGTTTGATGTTGCTTGTTTTATTTCCACGCATGTCGTGAAGGGATTTGTTTTCATTGAGCAATTTGCAGATTCTATCGACTCTTTTCTTTGTAATATCATGTAGGACAATAAAAGCTTTCTTGCAGGCAGGAAAAGATTTTCCTTTACATTTTATGTGATAATCAAAGAAACAGGATTTACGGAGCTCCTTAGGTTGAGGAAGGGCTTCGTCTTTAGCTTCATCAGATGCTAATAGCTGCTGGTTTTGGGTAGCAACTATCAATCTACGGCATCGTTTCGCAGATCTTTGTTGAATAAGACTATGCAGATAAGTATCTTGATTATTTTTAGTATTCAGTGAAAGAAAGAAAGATAGTATGATGCCTTGTTTAAAATCATCAAAAGCTTAAAACAACCTAACCTGCATTTACAGCAATCACAGTTTTACCTGAGTGTGAAACATATTCCTTACCTTTCACTCTGCTATTCTTAATGATATTTCACTGATACTTGTCTGAATTTATAACTCCTTTCTACCTTTTCGGTTGTGGGGAAAAGCCTCGTTCACTTTCACTATTTGACATTCTTTATGATTGCAGGCTTAACCTTAACAATCAATAAATTTAACCAAACTATTACTGTTTTTAGCTTTCTAAAACACTATTAATAAAATTATCATCAAAGATATCAGAGAAAGCAATATTCACAAATAAATAAACAAAACAGTGCCACCAAAAAAATAAGGTAAACAATGATAAACAACCTAACACAGAGTAGCCAACTGCTCAGTGTTAAAGCAGGACACGTAACATATTCTTTTTTAAAAACTAACCAGAAGTTCAAGGCCCAATGGCACAAGGTACGTATGTAGGAACACGTCTGTTTTGATACTCAACGAACCATCTACTTATCTATATATGGGAAAACATGAAAACTAATTTTCGACCAAAGTGACACATATCCCCTTTTTACAATGATCATTTTAATTAATAAAAATATAAATATTAATTACACTAAGTGTGCTATATACAGATATGCTGAACTAATAGAGTAGACGGAAACAGGGGGAAGGGGGGATGTTAAGTATTTCAAGCATTATTTCTACATGTCGAATATGAGTATTTGTTAATTACCGTTATAGCCTCATCTACATATTATTTCAATTAAAAAATGACATCTGGACACAGGACTTGAACTTGGGACCTTCAAACTTTGTTTTGATAGTTGTTATAAAACTAATTTGTTACGTCTGAACAATGGGAGAAAATACATTAGAAAAAACATTTGATGAGAAAATACATAAAAAGTGATTGAAAATGTAGGCCTATGTGTGTGATACGATTGTAAAGGTGGAATATTGATGTAGACATTCTGTGTACAAATGCACATATTGTTAGTGTCTATCTGGACATGTCTGTAACCTGAACCTAACTAATACAGAAGTGGCTATCAAATTATGTTACGTGATGTAATTTTAGGTTGTTGGTGCTATTATTTTTTTTTGAACTTTTTTTCTTTGCACCGGTTATACACCTCTGTACTAATTACTCTAATCTTAAATCTAGGACAGACACAAAACCCATCCCCCGGCCATCAATTCATTACTGTGAAAGGGTAAACCCACATTCCGACAACGATAAATTTCTCGGCCATGCCAGGAATTAAGTCCGGGACCCTTAGCTCAGTAGGTGGACACACTAATGACAGAGCTAAGCTTCATAATTTTCTAGCATGATTTTTTTTTCTAAGTTATATCCACAATAAAATTTATAGAATTTTTTTTTTACAAAAGGGCTAATTTGTTTTTTAAAAAAGACGGGGAGGGTGCACAGTATATATATCATAGGCGAATTGGAAAATCCGGCCTATTGCAAAAGACGCCCTTAATTTACAACGAGCCAGGATAATTGGAAAATAATATAATATTTGCTTATCAGCCCGATAAATTTGAGGCTTATTGCAATGAACCCATACAGGCTTAGGCTGTTAAGGAAATACACTTTTGTTCACTCAATAAGTCCAGTTGATTCCAGGCTTATTGCAATACACCCAAAATAGCGAAGGCTTATTAAAAAGTTTACAGCAAAAGTTCCCAAACTGTGTGACGTACAATTATTCCTGATGGTATGGGGGGCGAAATATGAAGCACCTCTGTTCATATCAGTTTCACATTTAATATTAATGTGAATCAAATACCATTATAAAGTTATTATAAAGTTAAAAGAAGTCGGAATTAATCGATTTACATCTATTTATTACACACGTTTAAGTATACAAAATAATTAATTGAATATTGCATTTATTTGGCAATTTATTATGCAATTAATTGAAGGTTCATTGAAATAATAATTTAAATTAATAAACCTTCTCAAGTACTTCTAGCATTTCAAATTTGAAATCTTTGCATCATTTGGCTTTTCTAATTTTTTTTTGCATTAAATGACAAAATTTCAAACTTCAAGTAAACACTGTGCTTAAAATATACATTTAATCTATATTTAATACACAGATCCAAGTTTGGGTTAAGAAGATTACAGTTAATATATATATATAATTTTGGGCCATACACCCTTAAAGTGAGGTTGGAGGGGATTGTAGAAAAGCTCTGTGTGTTTGCAGTTTTTATAGCAAGACTAAATAAAATATTGTTCCAGTAGCAACGTTTAGTTTAATTCCCTTCCCACGATGATATCAACAGTTGTTGAATATCTGTCATCAACATAGCAGCATTAGATGATAATTTTTTTAAATGAAGAGAAAAAGTTTTCAATAAATTTCAGGACACCCTTGAGAGATCAACTACTATTGATATCACCATGTGAAGAAAATTAAAATTAACGTCGTTACTATGTCAATATTTTATTTATTTTGGACACACAAATTTTTTGCTATAAAAACTGCAAAATCGCTGGCCTTTTCTTGCTTCCACTTGCAGCTCACCTTAAACAAGGTTTCCGTAACAAATTCATTTAAAAAAAAAAGTGTATACTGAAGTTCTTATGGGGCTAAGATATAAAAGTAATCTTGGAAAATGTGTATAATGTAACTTTCCTCCTTTATTTGCTCTTTCATCATGCAAAACTTTCTTCAAAATTTGGACTTTCATTAACTTATCCTAAGGCAGTTTATATAAGACCTGAAAAGGAAAATTAATTCAAGCTTCATGCAGTGATACACAACGTTTAATTAAAAACAAAGTTTTTTTTAATGATCAATTCGGTACCACATGGGCTAACATCGGGGAGGGGGTTCATATTCCCCTCAATCCCGTCCTCTTGACACCCGTACATGCACGTCATGGGAGTGTTTTGCTAGGACCGGCCGAGTGTCTTGAGTGCAGCCCCTATGAAACAGCATGAAGGTAATGTTTTAAAGTTAAACACTCAAGCATTCGCTTAGTGTGAAAGAAAGAAAATCGAAAAGCACTAGGGAAAAATGGAACCCAATATAACTAAAAGATTTGGTCTGAATTTCGATGTAAGCTGGACCAAACCTAATACTTTGTTCTTAAAAAAAACCATCAGTAGAGCTGAAACTTATTCAGTAACCTCTCAACATACCCAGTTATTGATTTAGTGTGAATTATTTTTTGTTTTAAAATATTTGATTTTTCAAAACGAAATGTGGCATAATTTGCGTCTTTAGTTCTTCCATGTTATTGATATTTTATTTTTAAGTTAATTTTACTCATACAGATAGGCCCTTTCAATAGGCCACAATTGTATCTATAGCTCTAGCTACTTTATGGTTTGCTGAATATCTTGTGGGCTAATCCCCTGCAAAATAAATTCATTCTTAAGAATTTTGATGGTAGCTACAACACTTAAGTGATCAATGTGCGAAGTTTCAATTTTGTACTTTATCGGAAAGTTTAAGAGAAAAACTAGACAAACACCATGGAGCTTTGATTATATAATGTATAATAATCTTATCAATGAGAAAACCTCAGTAAATTAAAAGGACTAGAATTTAAATAGGTCAATATTAGCGAAATAATGAATTAGGCCTAAAACCCAAGAGACAGGAATGCTCAAATAAAACACAAATTCCATCTCTTCAAATTCACATTTAAATCATATACATTATTTATTTCAATACTCTACCACAGTTGTACCAAATTAAAAATTAAAATACTTTTTATTTATCAAAGGCTCTCTTATAGTTCATGTCTAAAATAAATCTAATGGACAACTTTCATTACACATTCTCGTTGTGACGATATGTCTTGATCACAAAAATAGCTCATTTGTGGTAAAAAGATTTAGGCCACGACCAGACAAGCAATAAATAAGGTTTGAAGCACGCTTCAAATGACGCAGAAATAATGCAACCAGTGTAATCAAGTGTGATGGGCCAAACAGGGCAGTAAATAAAGGTCCGGTGGCTGCTAAAATAGGCCTGGGACCATTCTAAGAGCAAAAAATACTGCTTTACATTGGCTAGACGTAACAATATTTGCTGTGGAATGAGTTTTTTTTAATGTTTTTGATAGATTTTTACTTTATTATAAAAGATATGGAGTACAGTGACCATGAATATGTCATTCTAGAGTTGTAAAAAGTCCTTGTTTATACAATACAATATTTAAATCTTGTTTGGGTAAACTGTAAAGGCCAAAGTGTTTCATGAATAAGAACCTATTTTATCTTTGTTAACCTTTCACTAACAGGATGAATTCACTACTTCAACCTCATTGGTGGTGGAACTTTATTTGTAAGATTAGCCAAAAGGGTTTTTTTAGAGTGTAGGCCAGATGCCTCTTGAATGTATTTGGGGTGGTCCTCTCCTGGCAAATATTTGAAAATTGGAAAGATGTCTGTAGAAGGTACTTGGATTTTGATGAAAGTCCATATTTCATATTCGAGAGTATCACAAGAGAGTAAAATAAAGCTCAAAGGAGCAAATTATTTTCAGGAAAGCAGTGCCTTCTTCCTTTTCCACAGCAACTGTTCGCTCTCGATGGCAACAACATTTCACAGATATATTAGATTTTGCTACAAGATTTAGGACAGGACTGAAATGAACTGATTGCCAGTAGTTGCGTTATTCTGGGCCTGATACAAGATAATTTTCACACTTCAACCTGGTCATGTTCTGTGACATTTGTAGGTCCAGCTCGAGCAAAGTTTACTGCTCATCTAGCCGTAGCCTCAAAGTCTAAACAACTTTTACATTATCTACTGAGAATACTAGATGGGATCTTAAAGCATTAATTTTAAGTCTATCTTTTCCTTTAGTGACAACATATGTAATGTTGTCAGTCACTTGTTCGCACAAGCTATAATTCTAAACCAAGCACAACCCAGGACTTTGGGCAATCCTCCACAAGTATGTCTATTTATAAGTTTTAATACAAAAAAAAAGGTCTTTCCTCCCCACAAATAGCAAATTGGAAGTTGATGCGACTAGAAATATCTTGAATTCCGCTTTACCTAGGAGAATAACAATTTTTAAATTTACTAAATGTATCACATATATAAAAAAAATAATACTAGTAGCATTTTTATAAGTTACTTTAAAAATACTAAATGTTCTAGGTATTGCTTGTGGCACTTTGTAAATTTGGCATAATAAAGCACTCTACAACCATCCCAAGTTAGCAGACTACTATATCTAGACAAGTGTATTATATTTGGAAGAAGGTATAGGAAAGGTGGATAGAAACACATAAAAGGGACAAACACAATATATCTAGGCGATGCAGTTTGTTAACAACATTTGAGAAACAAAATCTCTTCACTTGTTTTAGTTATTGGATGTGAAGTTAACGGTTTTCAAGGAAGCTGCTCACACTAGAAAATAAAATTCCAAATCCCAAATATAATGAGGAAATCCAATTTTTTTTAAAAGAATATATCTCCGGTTGTGAGACTATGAACCGATGATTCCAAAGGTTTAGTACCTGAGCAAGTACTATTTATGTCTGTTTATACACAATGCCTGATCTAATATTTTATTGTAGTTTAAAAAAATTAATTATCCTAGAACTTCAATTATTTAATATCAAATATCAATATCAATCAATTTTAAGAAAATCAGTTGAGCCTAATTCAATTCCACATTTGAATAAAGCCTCTTTAGTATTTTTAAATTCCAGACAGATGGCAGTTCATTCAAGAGCCCCTTTCCCAGATTTCTTCACGGTGTTACAAACTCAAACCTATTTCCCAGTTATCCCAATCAGTTGCAACCCTGGTTTTCAGAGATGAGTATTAAACATTATCTGTTGTTTCTTAATTTTAATAAAATTCTCTGTTTTCCCTGACACAAGAAAATTCTCAAACTTTTACCAGGTTTTTGCGGTTTGTGGCCACTATGACTAGAGATTGATTATATGTCGCACAGCCGAGTGCATATTACGAGAACACAATATGTCAGATCTATTTGTAGGATACAGTTCTAGTTAAGTTAAGTACCAAGCCCCAAATATAACCTATTGGATAATATTGACTGCTCATACAATAAAGTATAATTACCATCACCTACTAGTTGGTCACATCATCCCTAGAAATATGTTGCAAAATAAATGAACACGTGTTAACTCAAATGCAATCAAAAGATCAATGGAGATAGATAAAATCGTCTAATTAGTCTCTGTCAGGACTAAACTGCTTCATGATCTTAACAATTTGGTCGGCCACGGTTTGCGTGCCAGCACACAAGTACCGGCGACTCAGTACGTCAAATTTTCCACCTAGAATCATAAAATGAAATTTGTGGAGTATAAGCCTCTAATGAAACTAGCACTGTGAGAGTTACAAGCCTTATTGTATACAGGATAACACTGCTAATGAAGGTATAGTATGATTTTAGTAGGAAGAACAGTAGAAGTTATTCATTAAAGTTACTAAAACAAATTTAATATATTCATACATCAAGTCATGTTACCTGTAGCTGTCACTTTTGATAAATATCATCAATATCGATAAAATTACACAAATGGTATAATAAAATGTCACCAATGTTGACTGCAACTGTTCTTCCAATCAAAATCAGAGTATTGCAATGTTTTTTACCTGTCGTGTCCAAGATAACACCGCCTGCCTCTTCAACTAAAAGCGCACCTGCAGCGACATCCCAAGCATGGATACCAAACTCAAAGTTAGCATCAGTACCGCCGAGTGCTGTTAGTGCCATGTTTAGAGCAGCTGAGCCAGATGAGCGCAACCTGACACACATAAAAAAACAATGTTTTAGCATGCATGTAACCCAATAGAGGTAAATATAATTTGTATTAATATGCAGTTATATTTACCCATGAACCAGTGGGACAAGTGTGTTGATATTGTGCATGACAACCGCCATCCTTTCCTTGTCTCTACTTGTCCCAAACTCCACACCTAACAAACACTTGGACAATTCTGAAAAGTATAAACATAATACTATTACTTTTGGTTATTCAAAGGCAGGAGAGAAAAGTACAGGTGTAACTTGCTTTAAGGTGGGAGTGTAGGGGACGCAAGAAAAGATCAGTGTGGGCGCAGTTTATCTTAGAAAACATATTTTTTGGGGTCAGAACAGAAACAAATAATTCTGCAGCAGAAACATAAGAGTTTAATTTTCTTTACATGGTAATATCAACAGTTGTCGAATATCTGTGAGGGGTGTCATAAGATTTAATGACAATTTTGTCTCATTTATAAAGTTTCTCACCTTAGGCTTCAGTTACACTGGCAAGTGATTTGCAACAGTTCTCGCGTGAGAGCTGTCCAGGTTTGTTAACACTAGCAGCAATAAATTGCTACAAGATCTGTCGGGAGAGTGTGGTGTTGGTGAGTGACTTGCGAGAGTTCTCACAAAGCTGTTTACACTTGAGAGGAGAATACTGCTCGCACAAGGTTTGTTTCAGTCATTTTGGAATGCCTCCCATCAGACGTTTCAAATATGCTGCTGCAGTATTAATCCTAAACCAAATGTATTCTATTAGTAGAAAAAAATGAAAGTAAAGGCAATGCTGTGTTAAAGGAGTAGATCAAGCACTTTTTTTTAAAAACTTATTTTCCTTCAATTCTTGATTAAATTGACTGTGTATATTACACAGCCTTCTAGATATTCCCACCAGGTTGGCGGAGAGCTTGTTTGCTATAGCTTGTAGGTTGTAAGGCATCTTGGTTTTATTTAAACCTGTCTCTGTATTGTTAACTTTGCAAAAAACTTCATTTTACTGATAAAGAGTAGTTAGCAATTTTATTTCCCTATCACTCCCCTTTGTGAAGGCGGACAGCACTGAAAGAGACAATTAACTCGCGCACGTCTCGCAGAAAATATCAAAATGTTTTGGAAATTCTGCAAGAGCTTGCGGAAGTGGCGAGGAAAGTGTTTAGACAGGGAAGCGTGGGTCTCGCAGAACAACTTGCGCAAGTCATCACAAATTTACTCGCAGAGCTGTTTACATTTATGACAGTACTGTCTGACAGCATACCGCGTGAGATTACTTTCCAGTCTATTGGCACCTTAACGCTGCTATGCTCTTGGCAAGACATCCAACAGCTGTTGAGGTCATCATGTGAAGAAAGTTAAGCTCTAGGTTTGTATTGAAGCAATATTTTATTTATTTTGGCGAAAAGAGTTTTGGTACGAAAACAATTACCTTTTCTTATGTCTCCTTCACTTAAACTTAACACTTTAATTTAGAGCGCTTTTCAATTAGTACTTATGCTTGCATTGCTATTTAGCGGTTTTAAGATTAGCAGTAAAAATTAGTGTAGCATTTTTAAAGAAATATTTTTTGGGTTTTGTATCGATTTTTTGGTCTAGTGCTATTACACACCAAATAAATGATAATGTAAATATTTTGTCAACCTTTTATATATATGAACTATAACGTGAAAAAAAGGGCGGTAATTTGCTTTAAGGCAATATTCACTTTACGGCAGTGGTATGGAGTATGAAAACTAGTCTTTCATATTAGCCAAGTAGGTATGCCTGTATTTTACTAACCCTTCAGACTAGTTTTACTGGTACGTTGAGCTAATGTATAGTAATGTATCTGTGTCCTTGCAGACTAAGGCTGGATGCACCCTAAGACAATACTATTTTTATCATACAATCATTGCGAGGAGTGACTTTAAACTTAAGATAATTTTCAAAGTGAGACTATCTTTGGGCATGATACCTTTTTTTAGTAATCATGAGCTTTTCAAGTGAAGATGATGTTCTCGTGATGTATTGGTATTTGAAGAACATGAGAAGGAATAAAAGGAAGTATTGAGTATAATTTAATAAATGTGCGACACAGTTCCGCAGTAGTTTCAAGAAAACTAGCTCAATACGAAGGAAAATTTAAAGAACTTTATAGAATGAGTCCTGGGAGTTTCCAATGTTTATTGCAACTTGTGACACCTTCCCTTGATAAGCATGATACTCAATACAGACTGGCTATTTCCCCATATGAAAGATTGCTGATTACTCTAAGGTAAGTGAATTCAATAACAAATACCCTTAATAATGTATAGTTTAAAGTATATGTAATACTTTTTATTCAAGAAAAAACCTTCAAATTGACAAACACGTTTTTAGATAGTTTTTCTACATTTTATTTATATGGTTATTTTCAAGGGAATTGAACTATAGTAGAGAATACCAAAATAATGAGTCATGTACTGTTTTATCTAGAGTTGTATATCACTCTTCTCATGTGTTATGTGAGTGTGATTGGCTGGAGGAACCCACAAAGAAGATGTCCCAATAGATGACGTAGAATAGAGAGTGGATGATGAATTTTGTTCAGCCTCATCCAACATATCATTTAGTAATGATAATATTTTTTGTTTAAAAAACCTTTTATGCCTACTATCAAGTTTTTTGAAGTCGGGTAACAAAGATTGAGAAAAACTGCAAATCCATGTACTGTTAGATTTAATTTTGGCTTTTCACATTTACCCATTCAGTGAAAGCAGTAACAGTGTCATTGTTGGAAGTTTTCGGATGTTGAGAATCCAACTTCATTTTATTTTGTGGGAGTGGTATTCTAATAAGTTGCTATGACTTATCATTAGGTGGTTCATTATCGGCTGTACCTGGCGCCGGAGTAATTACATCTTTTGATGCATCAAGTTCACCATTTTTATCTGAGTCCTGTGTGTTGTTATGTATAGAATTAAAATAATTACTGTCAAATTCTTCTGTTATTATTATTATTATTATTATCACCGGGTCTTACTACCCGTTTGAATTTTACGCACTTACACTAATGTGTAATGGTAGGGTGATTGTGAGATGAAATGGAGGACCTACAGTTTAAGGTGGGATCCGAACCACGGCGGAGGCCTGGCATTCTACACATTCAGAAGTTGTGATTAATACACGTCTTGTCAGAGGTGAAGGAAGGGTTTGGCAATCAGATCAATCCGTGCCGGGACCGAGGATTTAACCCTGGACACCCAGCACAGAAGTCCAACACCTTACCCCTGGACCACCAGGCCACCCTAAGTTCTCCTGTTGAGGGCGCAGTCAAATTGCAAGAGGTACTAGATTTCCTTTCATATAAGGAATGAGGAAAGACAAATGATCAGCCAAGTAATGTGTTTTCTTTGATTTGCTCCCCGATCCAGATTTGGGTGCTTTCAATGATCAGACAAAGACACAACATGTGTTCTTTCATCGTTCTCAACAAGGTTGTTCTGGTTGGGGGTTAGANGGGGTAAATTAGAGACTCGTGTGGAATTAAAATTTTTGTTTTGGGTATTTGGCTACAGGTAACAGTTTCCAAGATTTATCATTGCGATTCTACAGAGGAGCATTCACTGTCGGTATTATTATTTGATCTAATTGTGAAGCTATATGGTCCCACTTGCAACCATTATTTCTGGTTGAATCGAAACATGACAGTTTGAAAGATATAGCAAAGTGCTATTTTGAGTTATAGAATTTGCCAAACTGCATAACATATCTGAGTGAGACGTTTCAACAATACAAGATCCAGTTATTTCAATTATAAGGGCTAGTTAGTATTCAATTGTTCTTAAGGCTGTGGCAAATAGAGATGGTCTTTTTTCCTGTTATTGATGTTGAAGAATTTGGGAGAAACAGAGACAGTCTTTTTTACTGTTATTGATGTTGAGGAATTTGGGAGAAACAGAGATGGTGCTGTATTCCGCAAATCAGCAATAGACAAAACGTTATACCAGGGTCAACTTAGCGCCCCAGATCCTACTACTTTGCCAAGTTGATGACCGACTCCCCTACTACTTTGTCGATGATGAAACTTTTCCTTTGTTACCATACTTAAAGCAACTCTGAAAAGAGTATCAACAGACGCAGAGATAATTTTCAACTTTCAGCTTTCTAGAGGTAGAAAAAGTGTGGAACGCACATTTGGAATATTAACATAAACATTTTGTGTATTTGAGAAACCAGTCTCTTTTAACATGGAATGTGCAATAAACATCATAAAGGCGGCATGAATCCTATATATTATTATTCATATACGTGAAGGAAAACTTTATGAAACAACTGATTGTGATGTGCCTGCATTAGCCAATAATGAACTGAATAACACTATGTCACCTGCTGTGTGCTTGAAAAATAGACCAGGAAATTAGTTCTTACAACCAGGGGTGTTTCTATTCAATGGAAAATATGAAGATGTGCATTGGACGATTATTCATACAATTCCAATACTTAAAATGTACACTGCAATTATATACAGATATAGATAAAATAATATTTTTAGAGTTTTGTAAATAAAAGTATTGTTGTGTTGTAAATAATAATATTTCTTACCTGTGGTTTTTAATTTAGCTGCATCTTCTTCAAGACCAAACCTGTCATGTCAGTTTTAATGTATTCTTTAAGTGTATAATTTTATAAACAGGGGTGTTTTCCCCGATATTTTTTAAAAATGTTGCCATCATACTGGTGAGTAACTTCTTTGTCACTTCCACACAGTATGAAAGCACCTAAGTGATACCTATCTTATAAGAAAATTATCGTGTATCACTTACAACCTTACGATATGTATCGTGTTGTAATAGTGTGCATCCCTCCTAGTATTCAGTTACTGTGTAGGAATGTACCTGGCTCCTTGCAGGCTAATACTCAGCTACTGTATTGGAATGTACCTGCCTCCTTACAGGCTGATACTCAGCTACTGTATAGGAATGTACCTGTCTCCTTACAGGCTGATACTCAGCTACTGTATAGGAATGTATGTCTCCTTGCAGGCTAATACTCAGCTAATGTATAGGAATGTACCTGTCTTCTTGGAGACTTATACTCAGGTACTGTATAGGAATGTACCTGTATCCTTGCAGGCTGATACTCAGCTACTGTATAGGAATGTACCTGTCTCCTTGGAGACTTATACTCAACTACTGTATAGGAATGTATGTCTCCTTGCAGGCTGATACTCAGCTACTGTATAGGAATGTACCTGTATCCTTGCAGGCTGATACTCAGCTACTGTATAGGAATGTATGTCTCCTTGCAGGCTAATACTCAGCTACTGTATAGGAATGTACCTGTATCCTTGCAGGCTGATACTCAGCTACTGTATAGGAATGTACCTGTCTCCTTGGAGACTTATACTCAGCTACTGTATAGGAATGTACCCGTCTCCTTGCAGACTGATACTCAGCTACTGTATGTGACTGTACCTGTCTCCTTGCAGACTGATACTCAGCTACTGTATGTGACTGTACCTGTCTCCTTGGAAGCGTGTATCCTGCTACCATTGAGGAATGCACCCTTGCCGCGACGGGCTGTGAATAGTTGCTCCAACACTGGGTTGTAAACGATTGCCAGCTGCGACTCCTTGTCGACCCATAGAGCTACAGACACACACACATTCGGGTAGCCATGGACAAAGTTCATGGTTCCATCGACTGGATCAATGATCCAAGTGGGAGACGCGGTCAACTCGCACTTGGCTCCATCAGCCACCGACTCTTCCCCGATGAATCTGAGGGAAACATCAAGAGGAATTCACTGAATTTAGTTTTATTTGTGTTATCAACAAAATAGGATCGATATACAGTCCAACTTGGTTATATAGCGAGCATGGATATTTCGAGATCACGGCTGTGATGAGCAAACAACCATGATGATTTTAATGTATACAGTTTTCCATACATTTGATTGCTTTTAAAATGAGTGTACAACATGGTACACCACACAAATGTTGGTAACCAAGAACATTTGAAAGCCTTCTCTAGTATTCTGGTGTAAATGCTCAATTCTTGGATTAAGCAAAAATGAGAGAGGTAACTTAGCTTTTATGAACACTTGCATTGGATTATGGTCAGGCTATTAGTCTGCTCATAATTTGTTGCAGATTGCCATAGAAAATAATTAAGACCCTTTCCTTTCATTTTGGTCTATTCGAAGAGTTTAATGGGAGCTGGCCTCCCTCACTACCTCTCCAGTGTTTATCCTATGCTTTACTCCCCAATTTTATCCAAACACCGCCATAACTGTAAAATCAGGTAAATCTAACCCTTCCCGGAAACATGTATACTACCAAAAGGAAATGTCTAAATAAATATGGACGGATAAATTGTGTTTATTAATAAGTGTTTTGTAGTATATACAATCATAGTAGGGCCTAATTCAATAATATGAAGATATGTAACTACAGTGTATTATTTTTTTTCTCTCTCTCTAATATTTCTTTCTGGTTTTATGAATCTATCTTTTTTTTAAAGTTATTGAAACAAAAAGGACATATTTAACTCATCAGTGATAGATAGTGAGTAATGGTTATAGCAAGGATATTTGGTCTGTCCTCCTGTAAGTTAGTTAGTCATTATAACCATGAGCTAAAATGGATCTTTATTGCCACCAGGAAAATCTATATTCAAACAAGTTTTTACAGAAAATCTAAAATATGACATCACTCATGTGCAAAACAGATAACTTAGAATATGGCAGAACTTCTATTCTATATCTTACTAAATTGTTCAAAATACATTAGACGAGGAAGAGGCTGATCCTAAGACTTTAACGTGGATAATCTTTTATACATACCTAGTTTGGTGGAAGCGTGATCTAAGGCAACAACCTTGCACTAGACTAGACTTCTGATGACAGGGAGATAGGGGTTAAAATCCCAGTGGGATGTCATGAGGATGGTTTTTTACTAGATAAGGTTACCCTTGTCCTCTATTCAAATGTAGATAGACTTCCCCTAAATTCAACCTTCCTAACCCCTAATAAATAAGTACATAGACCTATAGCCTGAACAGGTATTATGACAAGGTGCTAAATAAAAAAACAACTTCAAATTTTTTAAGTATGTCAAATGATATAGAAAATGGATATATTCTCGACTAAGATAAATTTTATCTAAGCTGTCAGGTTAACAACTTATCATCAATACTATGACTTAATAATAATAATAATAATATTTAGCACCGCATCTTAGTACCCGTTCGGGTTATACGCTTTAAGTACTAATTATGTTAATGGACTAGAAATTAGGAAGGGTGAATTAAAGGAAGTGAACCCATATTTGCATGGAGGAAGAGTGGAAAACCATTTAGGAAAAACCACCCCCAGTTCACCCGACCGAGATTCGAACCTCGATCTCCCTGTCCTCAGCATTCGAGCCCAACATAACTAGCACGTAGGCCAACTAGGCCACCGAGGCGGGTACTATGACTTAAAAAAATGTGAAATGACATGTGCATATTCTCACCTGGGTTGTGTTCTGATCTTGACGGATTCAATACAAAACTTGAACATTCTTGATATGCATGTGTTACTTATTCGTGGCTGATAGATCCTATTGTTTTCTATTTGGGTGCTATGCCATGTAAGTAAGTATTTTACCAATATTTATGATGAGATTAATATTACATGTGAAATTATGAAATAAATACTAGTCCTATATTCATTAATCTAAATTTAGGTTTGTTGAGATACATAATTGTGATTACCTTATTAAGAATAGCTACTATCGCCTGGATATAGTTATGCTAGGCAACGAGTTGGTGTAATTGTCACACCACCTCTTGCAGCTATTATAATGCAAGCCAGGGTTGACCCCATATACTTTGGGCACGACACAAGAATGATGATGAGGAAGAGTGCAAGTCAAATGTAAGTTAAGTCGAAGAAAAGTCGATGTCAAGTGAAATAAAATTATCTAAAACTACTGCCTTTTATGGTGACAATTTTGGTCCTCAAATTAACACAACTTTTTGTTAAAATAACAGAAAAGGTGAAAAACATGATTTCAGTGCGGAAGAGTGAATCTATTTATTGTAAAAGATCAAGAATCATACAACTATATAAAATACACAAATAAATGTTTAGTTTAATATTTACATAGGGATGAGAAAGGAATCATTTTAGAGGTGATTTATTCACATTTGCATGAAAAGATGAGTGGGAAACCATCTAGGAAAAACCACCCTCAGTAGACCAGACAAGGATTCAAACCTAAATCTCACCATAACCAGAAGATCAGTTTAACATGAGAGTGACACCTTAGACCATTCGATGACTGAGGTCGCTTAACCCACTCTTAACTGAATTCATTAGGAAGTTTGTCAACCAGTTGGTCCTCTCCTGTCGGCCAGTTTGTTGTCTACGTTGTCTGCACTCGTGCCAAGCTAGTTTGGTCATAAGTGAAAGAAAATGAGGACATAACGTCTCACTCTGGGGATGAGAACTTGAGATATATGCTGCTAATAAATGTTACATTAGAGGAGTGAATAAGTTAATAACAAGTTTAACTCTGGAAGAGATTGTAAGTATGTTGTCCTAGTTAAAAAGCTCACTTGTGGTCAGGGAATTGTTTCTGAAGACTACTTATAAGTAACTTTTCAATCTGCTGGTCTGTCTCTGTGACGAGGTCCACTTCGCACGACTTCTCGACAACCAGTTTCGGCCCCCAGATTCTTTCTTTGATCAACTGGAACAAAATATATTCATTACATTTCACACACCCCTCACCTAAATTTTATCAACTCTGACTTTAATATTACTCGCTTTGGTGGCCCCATAGTCTAAGGTGTCATTCTAGCAATAAGCTGGACTGCCGATGATGGGGAGATAAAATTACACTCATGGTTGGGTGTAATGAGAGTGGTTTTTCATAAATAGTTTTCCACTCTCTCTCCCCCATGCAAATGCAGGTATACTTTCTAAAAAATTCAACCTTCCTCATACTTAAATCATTAACGTAATTAGTAGGCCTACATATGAATACAGCCACACACCTAAAAGTGTCTTACTACCTTAAAAATTGTAATTTTATAACTCGAGAACTATTAATGGTATATATATATATTTTAATCCTGCCAACAAAGTAGGCTATACATTTTAAGTTCTATCCGCCTGTAAGGGTAATAAAGTAGTATGCAAATAGTTATAGTAATTCAAATTTGGAACCCACCAAATTACAATTAATAAAATAATTCCTAAAGATGATCGAGGTTGCAAAGAACTTCATTTAAAATATATTATGCTTGTACAGTAAAATTTATTAAAAAGAATTTTAGGCAAATGTAGTCACTATCATCAACTTTAAATTGTTTTACACATTTGTTTCTTTCCAAGGGTAAATGTAAATATCCGGCTTTATAAAATGGTGAACATGGTTGGATTAACCAGTTGTAATATGAACAAATTTAACATAATTATTTTACCTGATTTAACATTTTACCATGCGGAAGAAAGCAAATCTATACTATTAAGTAGGTATGAAAGGCGAAGCTTGGGGGATTAATGATTATAATCACGGACATTAGCCGTATCTCAATTATAATAGACTACATTAAAAAATTATACCTGGAATCAAACCCAGGACCATTGGTTTTGTGGAGGAATGATCAACCACAGAGTCATCCAGGGATCTCCTAGAGCTTAAATGGATTGATTAAAATGGTCACCGGTGACCTGGTGGTCTAGGAGTAAGGTGTCAGACTTCTATGTTGGCGGCCGGGGTTCAATCCTCGGTCCCGGCACAGATTTATCTGATTACCAAATCCTTCCTTCACCTCTGACAAGACATCTTGTGAATGTGGGGAATGCCAGGCCTCCATCGTGGTTCGGATTCCACGTTAAACTGTAGGTCCTCCATTTCATCTCACAATCACCCTACCATTACACATTAGCGTAAGTGCGTATAACCCGAACGGGTAGTAAGACGCGGTGCTAATAATAATAATAATAAAAATGGTCACAAATGTAAGCGTGTAGGAAGCTAAATTTCTAGGGGAGAGGGGTGTGGGGGAGTTTCGCTAGAAAAGTATAGCCTACTTAGCCTTTAGCAAATAAAGGTCTTTATAAATATATTTGCCCCCCCTCCCCTAAAGGGGTCCAATAACTTCCAGGGGTGAGGTCCTTCGTGCAAAAATGATATCAACAAGTTTGAATCAATACGGACTAGTAATAGGCGCTACTGTCTTGATTATGTTCATCTGACATCCCTATTGAGTGAATTGTCACTAAAAATATCTTTCCTGGGTTGTATTAACACCCCAATGTAATGCCAAGCTTGATAAAACAAGTCAATCTGTTTAGGTATTACAGCTCGGAAAGTGAGCATTGCTCCTCTATAGCGCATGGCCACGTTACAAAATCACAACCAACTAGTTAGCGCCCTTCTGGGACAGCCACAAAAGATAAAACAATGAATGCTCCAGCTGGCTACACTTTCTTCCTGTACATTCTTGTGACAATTTACTCCCTTGTGCCATTTGTACAGAGAGAGAGAGAGAGAGAGAGAGAGAGAGAGAGAGAGAGAGAGAGAGAGAGAGAGAGAGAGAGAGAGAGCGCCATAATTTAGTTGTGCACATTTTATTGTAAGGGTTAAGAACGTCCCCTAAAACAATAAAACTAACATAATTGAAACCCGCCTCGGTGCCGTAGTTAGCTTAACACGCTTTTGTGTTAAGCTAGGCTGCCGAGGACGGGGATATCGAGGTTCAAATCTTGATCGGGTGAACTGGGGGTGGTTTTCCCCTCTCCCTCTATGAAAATATGTGTAGCCTATACTTTCTCTAAATTCAACTCATCCCTTGCACATTAGCGTAATTTTTACGTACAATTGGACGTGGTGCAATTAAAAACCATATATATTCTTTCCCCTTTGCCACTACTTCAGGAGTATATTACTTCTACTACTGCTATTATAAACAGGAGAAGAAGTCTGTCTCTTGTGTTACCATATAAAGTGTGTGTTTGGATGCAGGGTTAACATACTTTCAAATTTCTGTTCACTTGTAATGTTATGGAAATAAATAGTTATATCTTAAGTAGGGATGGGAGCCTCAAATCCTTGAAGTTATTACAGATTCGAGGAATAAGGAGAATCGAATTCGAGAATGTCTGGATTCCTTAATGTCCAATCGAATCCGGAGCTAAATTTATCTTGGTGAAGCTTATTAATTAATTTTTAAAAACAAATAGTTGGATTATTCTATTTCAACCCCACTAAGATTTTAATGAAGCATTGAACTAGATCAAACACTTTTGTCTAATCAAATTACTAAGTTAATGTTCTAATAAAATGGAACCTGTTCAACTAGATACCAAGCTTATTAACTTACGCAACCGCTAATGAATGTTGTTTTAAAATAATCATGAACTTAAATATTTTCAAAACCTTTCCATCAACTTCACTTGTTAGGCTATCATATCTGTTACAGGATTTTTAACCCATCTACCCTAATTTATGAGTTAGCCCTATGACTGCCAATAGAGCTGAGTTAGCACTATGACTGCCACTAGAGATCTGAGTTAGCCCCATGACTGCCACAAAGATCTGAGTTAGCTCCATGACTGCCACTAGAGATTTGAGTTAGCCCCATGACTGTCACTAGAGATCTGAGTTAGCCCCATGACTGTCACTAGAGATCTGAGTTAGCTCCATGACTGCCACTAGAGATCTGAGTTAGCCCCATGACTGCCACTAGAGATCTGAGTTAGCCCCATGACTGCCACTAGAGCTGAGTTAGCTCCATGACTGCCAATAAAGATCTGAGTTAGCCCCATGACTGCCACTAGAGATCTGAGTTAGCCCCATGACTGCCAATAGAGATCTGAGTTAGCACTATGACTGCCACTAGAGATCTGAGTTAGCCCTATGAGTGCCACTAGAGATCTGAGTTAGCCCTATGACTGCCACTAGAGATCTGAGTATAGCCCCATGACTGCCACTAGAGATCTGAGTTAGCCCCATGACTGCCAATAGAGATCTGAGTTAGCCCTATGACTGCCACTAGAGATCTGAGTTAGCCCTATGAGTGCCACTAGAGATCTGAGTTAGCCCCATGACTGCCACTAGAGCTGAGTTAGCCCCATGACTGCCACTAGAGATCTGAGTTAGCCCTATGACTGCCACTAGAGCGAGTTAGCCCCATGACTGCCACTAGAGATCTGAGTCGGCCCTATGACTGCCCCTAGAGATCTGAGTATAGCCCTATGACTGCCACTAGAGCGAGTTAGCCCCATGACTGCCACTAGAGATTTGAGTTAGCCCCATGACTGCCACTAGAGCTGAGTTAACCCCATGACTGCCACTAGAGATCTGTGTCGGCCCTATGAGCGCCACTAGAGCTGAGTTAGCCTGTGGTGTGAAGAAGTAGATGGTGAAACCGTGCGTATGTTCTCCCACGCCTTCCTTCTTGCCATGACGTCAGCTTCGGGGGAGTCGGGTAGCTATAGATGGAACAACTTGAAGGAAACAATTCAAATATACCATCTATTTAGTGTGTTTAAATGTTTAAAATCAGGAACCATGACAAGATTTGGCAGCACTATTAAATATATTAGTTTTCTGAAGGATGAGCTTAATAAAAGAAAGTGGATAGTCGTATGTAAGAGGGAAGACAAATTTAATTTGAAAACTTGTAAATAATTTTCCCTGATTACATTAACAAATATAATATTGCAACGTTTGATGCCTTAAAAATAAATTGTACTAACATTCATTAATATATATCATCTATAATTTAATAGTAATAATAAACTGCACTACGGGTTCTTCAAGACTTATAATCGCCGTTAATCCAGTCAAAATTCAAAACCATGTAGAAACTATTTTAAAATAAGTGTGTTTGTGTCACCATGTATTTTTACTCTTTTGAACTATATGCATATTTAACTACAAAAATATGCTAGGGGGAAGATAGTTGAATTTAGATGAAATGTACCCGTATTTGTGTGGAGGGGGAGTGGAAAACCGTTTTAGAATGGGCCCCACTTCTGGGATTTGACAATTGAAGCGGGTACATATATTAATTAATTTTGTTAATATTTTTGTGTAAGGTCCTACTATTTTGTTAGCATTAGTAGACCTGTATTTATAAAAAATTATAATGTGAACTCCGTCTTTATACCTGTTCAGGCGGTCCTCATATTTATACTAATAAAGTAGGAACTTGCGTGGAGAGAGGATGGAAAACCATTTAGGAACAACAACGTAAGTAAGCCCGGTTGGTATTCAAACCCTAATCTCCCCGTCGCCGACAAACCAAACTAGAGAAGACTTGACTCTGTACACATTCCCGACAATGTGAGTGGATAGATATTCTTTTGATACTTATTTTATAAATATGGACAAACATATCAGATTAAACTGCAAATTGGGTATTTAAGTTTAGCAATACTGTAGCTAGTATTTTATTAATAGGAATTTTTTCTACTTTGTCGTTTTAATTTGAATGTATTATATTTTCATTATTTCTCTGCCGTTGTTACAATTTGTCACCAGTTGTCAGTATTTTAAAATCTTATACATGCAATATAATAATTCGTATTCCCTACTGGTGGCCCACAAAGTTTCTTGTGAAAATAATCAACCGCAGTAAAGTTTGGTGTTTTTATTTGAGAAACGGAAAGTTTTGACTAGCGTGGGAATAAATACACGAAAGCTCTAAATAATTTCTTCCTTACATTGGCTGTATTATATTGACTTAGCAAAGAGTATAATTTTGTTGGAAAATTCGTTTAATATGTAACTAAACATGTTTAAATTATCACTTATTATTTTATTCACAATTAAATACCTTTTTTCATTTTTGCATAGAATGACAGAAATTATCCGATTATATTGCGGTCCGCCACTAGATTCCGAGGGTTGGCCTTCTGGCATGTTTAAGCTTGAAACTCCTGTCGTAGATGTACACCAAGTGATTTGATCGTTTAGTTTGACAGGCATAGGGGATCACATGGTCTTAGCCTTGGTCAAGCCAATCTATTCTTGTTTGCTATTGAGGGTGAAGGATGAGATTCGATTCTCAGCTGAGTGTGATAAGGGTGGGTTTTCATGAATGGTTTCCTCCTCTCTTCGTATTAATATGAGGGTATATATCCTCTAAATTTTACATTTCTCATATCCATATTATTTTGTGTAAATAAAATGCGTATAACCCAGATGGATGTGGAGGAAAAATAAGAAGATAACATTTCTAATTTTATGTATTTTTTAAGAGTCTTGTTAAATATTTAAAATAATTTAATATTGTTTCCTTCATATTTATTTTTAATTTTTATATTTACAAAATAATTTCTTCATTAAATTAGACTATTTCTTCTAAGCTAATTATAACATTTCCATCCAGCCACAATCTGTTTTGATCATTTTGCACAAGAAGATTTCCAGAAGTCTTTGCAATGTCGTATTTATCTTTATTATCCACAAAAATTTAGAAAGATAAAGCTATTTGGAATAAATTAGCTATTACTCATTAGTAAACTGCTCATAAATGATTTTTTACCAGAGAAACAAGTATACAGTATTTATCATTAGATATCCATTTTAAACTAAATCGTTTAAAGCACTTGTAAAAAATTTTGAAATCACCTTTCAGTAAATTACTCTTAATTTAAAAGCTAGCGTCTGAATAAAAATCCTGAGCTATAGCCATATTAAATATAAATTTCATTAAATATTTTAGGATCAAGACCCAGGGACATATATAATTAACTTAATTTTTTGGGGGGTTTGGAGTATATTAAACGCAAAGATTCACCAAAATTTCAAGGTTGAAAAATGTCACGATTGCATTATTTTATATTTATATGAGAAAGGAAAAATAGTGATTTCCAATCATGGATTTAAAAAGATCAAAAGAGTTAATAAATTTGGCCTTAATATTGCTGTTATAAAATAGGTGTTTATAATGAAAAAGGAATATAAGTTTACTTAATATTGGTTTAAAATATTCTGAATGTTCTTTACTTTTCTTGGTTATATATTATATTTTGTATTGTTTTCTGTTGTGACCAATTTAAGTTTTTCTTGTGCTTTATTCGTTCAAGTCAAGAATTTTGTTTGACATTCATAATTTAATCTAATATTGATGGAGTTATTGAAATAAGACGTGTTCCTTAACATGTACATCATAATATTTTGAGTAGTAAAATATTAATTTATTGTTTTTATTATCCTTGTTTGAAGGATTTAACAAGTTCATTCAATTTGCATAATGATGTTAAAATATATGTAACTTTATTATTTCACACCCCTATTATTCTTTCTATAAACATTCTAAAAGATCGCTACATACTTCTACATTATTCTGTAGTGATTTAGACAAGGTGTGTTGAAATCTAAGAGAACTCGATAACATGCCACGGGGCGCGCAATGCTCACAGTAAGGCAAGTCCCCCCAGCTGACGTTTAGCACAGAACCGGACGAGTTTTAAGGGCCGGACGGTCTCACCTTATTTCCTCCCACCATGAGTTAGCCCTATGAGTGCCACCAGAGCTGAGTTAGCCCCATTACTGCTAATAGCGATCAGGGTTGGGATTTGCGAGATGAAAGTTTGCACTATTACTCTAAAAGTGACACAATATAATCTATTAAAATTAGAAGCTCAAACCATTCTTTACTCTTCTCTTTTATCATAAAGTTAGCATGAAAGTGTAAAATTATAGTGAAAAAGCTGTTTTAAAGCTATCTGTGTACCATATTTATATTTAATGTTAAAAGTAAAACGAAAAAAAAAAAATCTTACTTTTCCAGATTCCATGGTAAGTTTTAAAACTAGTTCATAGCATTCATCGAGATTTACCGCCATTATCTTGTTCCAATCAATAATAATATATTACTGATTAAAGATTTAAGACACTCCCCTTATGCAAATGTCAATCAGACTTTGATCTTTGAACTTAGACGTGAAGAGTGAACACTACTAGACTATACATAAGCTCCTAGGAGTCCGCCACATCCACAATAAACTAACCTTTTAAGCCAACCTATGAAAAATAAAAGACACTAAGCCAGATCTTAGTTCCAAACGTTTTAATAGACCACGCTAGACTCGAAAATTAGTTCCAAAACATCTTATAGAGGGCATCAACGATATAAATCTAGTTTTAAAAAGGAATATAAAGCGCAGCGCAAAAAGAAAGTTAGTTTCAAAGAAAGTAATTAATATTTAAAAATGATAAAATAAATAAAATAACACCCGTTGGAGATCAATCGAGAAGGAATAAAATAATTAAACACAGGCTACAGCAAATCTATAAAAATGGTGTGCACAGACCTGCCAGAAATTAGGAGGAAATTAAGCCTTTCTCACAAGACCCCTTGACTTTTCCTAAAGTTTTAACTTAAGTTGGATACTTACAACTAAGGACTTCCTGGGGTAGACTATTATTCTTACCATGGACATCCGATCTACAGAAAATATTTGTACATAGGATGCAATGTTCAAAAATACAACGCACACTAAAATGCTAAATAAATAAATAAATTATACAATGAAATAGTTTGTTTGTAATTATTGTTGGCGACCAAAAAAATAAAACCTTTGAATTAATCCTACCAAATAAGTCATGCCTTCTATGTTATAAAATTAATAAAAGTATTGTTAAGCAATACTTGATAGATGTAAGATTCTCAATTGATTTGTGATGACAAAATAATAGTTATTAATTATGATACATAAATAGTCCTTTTGGATGAAGTAACAGCAGGTTTGGAATGTTTGTATAGAATGTTAAATTTATGCGTTCTTCAAAAAAGTAATTTAAACTCCTGCAAGCTGATGATTCCTTAGTAAAAAAAAAAATCATAAAATGGTTGAGATGTTTAAAAAAAATTATTATTTTGAAATTGAAGTTATTTATAACTGTTCTCCAGTATTCCCTTTTCCTTAAATAAATGTTCTAAATTACATTAAAAGAAAACTGTCTCAAAAGAAACTTATCATATTTAACGTTTTCATCATCTCATCAATAGGTAATAAAATCACCGAAAAATAAGCCTGGAAAAGTAAGATATTTTCCCTTCTTTAATACATTTAGGTATTATATTCAATAATAATTGTAACACTGAGCAGGATGATTATGGATGAATTTGATCTCACCTAAAAATGTCCGATCTATTGAGAAAGTTGACATAAGACTCCGGTAACAATTAAATTCCAGGCCTTAAATTTCAACAAAATCTTCCCTGTATACTTGCACTTGTCATTCCTCAAAGGTTAATCCTTACTTTTAGGGAAGTTTTGGCTAATGAAAGTTACAATTGACCATAACTAACTATCATTAAAGGATCCCCAGATCGGGTCCTTCCTTAAGATTTCCAAAACAATTTTACAGTCAACAAAACAAAAGTCTTAACAATCCACGAACATGTGCTTTTTGTTTTAAATAAATAATCTCCGGCCTAGGAAAAAACTAGCTGCCAAGATTTATTATAAAAAATAATCTTAACTCTTTAAGGAGTAAAAGTATTATTATAAAAGTAACTTAATCTTATAATTTGACAAATAAACATAAACCATCTTTAAAACTAATTTAAATTTCGCATCAAAATCTAAACGCGAATAATAATTTCTTCCGACAGGAGCAATTAGTTCTTCAAATTACAGCTAAATGTTTTAAGCGTCCAAGAACATAAAATAAACAAAAATCATACCAGTTCCGAAATAAATCACTCTCTAAAGCAGAAAGCGCTAAAATCACATACAAAAAAGAAAAACAAGCATGGCGGGTTGGCAGTTAATGACTCATAATAAAAAAAGAAAATGTAACACAGTAAAATAAAGGGAAGTAGATTATCCATAATATATATTTTAATTGTAAATACATAATTAATATTCGAAACTTTAGGAGTTGTGATTGAAATAATAAAAAAGTAAAGTTGTCAGCGTTATTACATATTTGAAAGACTAAGTCAACCGACTTTTAAATTTATATTTTAATTAATTCTTTTAGCGAAAATAACATCACAATATATTAACTGGATGGATATCTGTGGCTGGAATTTTCGTGCTGTCATCTGCATACCATTGTGTAAGAGGAGGAAAATTTAGGGTATCTCTTTCTTTCCTACACCCATACAAGACAATGTGGCATTTTGAAATCGTTAATTATTTTGATTGAATATATTATGAGATACATCAATAGTTAAATGAAAAAAAAGTGTTAGTAAGAGCTTTGAAGAGCATAACAAAGTTCGAAACTGGTGAGTTTCTCTTTAAATAAGTTGATGTAGGCTAATAGATACGATGATTTTTGAAGGGAGCTCATTTGGAAGGCTTTATCTCATAACGGAATCCTAGCCTACAGTAGTTTTTAGGTAGGATAAAAGACTTCAAGAAGGGAATTACTACTTCCACTCTAAATGGCCATTTATCCTACCAAAATACTAATATATGATGGTATTTTGGTACTTTAAATCTACTTATATACTACAGCGGAAGCATCCTGGGCCCATAGCCTGTATCTTTTCTCTGATGAAGTTTTCTCTAATGATGATATGTTTTGACGTTGAGCCTATGATGTTATTCTTAGTCAAACTTTATACAGACAAATTGCCATTTCAATTGATTGCTGAGGCACACCCATGTCGTTTAATAACTGTTTTAAGTGTATTGCTTCTTTTGCTATCTCTGTCAATAACATGTATTCTGCTTCCACTGTATACGGAACCATTGTTTTCTGGTTTTTTTCCCCAGCTGATGGAAGTCTATGCAAACTGGAAACAGTATCCTGAATAATATCTTCTATTTTATCCAGTTGCCCAATCAACATCTACCATCCCAATAAGTGGTTCACTAGTTTTATTGTAAGCCTGTGCGAGTTCTGTGTTATATCCCGTAAAAAGATGTATTGCTCCTTCTTTTTTCAAGTAAACAGTGTAACGAGAAGTTTTTTTATCTCGATATGTTAATAATTTGGTTGATGTATTCCGTGTGACTAAGAGTGTGAACATAGAAAATATGTAAGTTGCTTTAACAAACTTCCAGAATTTTCTTAAGAAATGATCCGTCATGAGTCTCAATATTTTTAGTAGTTTTGGTTTTATAATATTTTGAAACTTTCTACTTCATTTGTAATAATAATATATATTATTTCGTTTCAAAAAATCTTACGCCTATTTTTTTTAAGTCTCTAGTTTTTGATAAAAGAGAGATAATGTTGTATCCGAATAGTCTACTTCACGCGCCATCGACCCTTGATGTCAACTTGATGGCTGAATTAGCAATCACATGATCAAATGCAGATCCGTCCGAATAGTTACGAAGTGTGCTACTGCACCCCTCACACGCCCTTGAGTCCAAGGGCGACAGCAAGTTACCCTTGACACGCCGTCGATTCGGTGTTTGATCGGCATTTGTTGTTTTCATCTGCTAGAGATAGAGCTAGTAAAGTAATGTGATTTTTGATAACGTACGTTAAATATGCCGGTTGTTTTGTAGTGTTGTGTTGGATAGCTATAATAATTTGTCATGTGCATTTAAAATAAGTCACCACAAATCTGTAAGTGGCCTACGCTAATTCGGGCTCATAGATGGCGTTTAAAATAGTTCCTAAGATCATTGGTATGAAGCACCACTGCGGACTCAAGGGTGTGAAAGGGATATTTTGCCGTCCAAATAGTCTGTTGAAGTCTTCAATCTCAAGTGCGTGTTAAGTGTAAATTCATCAGGTCTGCATCAAGTCAAGTGTACTTGACTATTCGGATACAACCAATGTGTGTATGGTGCAACGTTAGCATTTATTTTTATAATATGTTTCAGTGTCCCGGATCGTGGTGATGAATCTGTGAAATGGACCCCAGCATCTTCTTCCGTCCTTTATTATCTTCAAATAAACAGTACACTATACTTACAGACGAACATGGAGCAAGAACGAATGGCATTCTGGGACGATATTTATAGCACGTACTTAGCACTTTGAAAGTTATCAAGAATATTGTGCACACTACAGGGCCGACACAAAGGTTTCATGCGCCCTAGGTGGGACGAAGGGTATGCCTTAGCTCTATTCTGTATAATATAAATAAACTACACCCCCTGAGTGATGAAAAATAACAATAGAGTGCCAAAATACCTGATTTTTTTTTAAAATTAGATAGATAAATAAATAAAAATCTCTTAACCTCAATCAACGGATGGAAACATATTATTCCTATTGTCCTTTCTTTTCTATTAATCTATACAGAAAAACTTTGTTCATGCGGCCCTCATTGTTCAGGATTTACGGTTTATATGGACTGAAATTTCACTTTCGTAAACATATTTCAAGTGTTTTATAAATTTTTATTGTAAAAATAAAATGGTGAGTTGTAGTTATATATATATATATAGTATATATATTGTTATAGTGAATTTTTTCTTTAAATTTCCTTATTACCCAGATTTTGGTTAATCCAGAAGACACCCGGTACAACCTAAGATGGCTAAACGAGTTTCCATTCTATAAAAGATTTTAATCAAATATTAAAGTGATTCGCTGACAAAGCGACATCCGAATGTCATAAACCATAAAAGTGATAATGTTGTTAACGACGTTGGCTATTTAGAGATTTTGAAGCTGTTTGTGAACGAAGCCAATGAACGAAATAGAAAGAGAGGGAAGAAAATGAGCAGTTCACCCGGCAAGGCCTCTTGTCCATGTGCTGAGAACAATTCCCCTCTTCCAATGATGGGAATACACACTCACTCTACTATCACACTTAGAAACTAATGTACGAAATAGAAAGAGAGGGAAGAAAATGAGCAGTTCACCCAGCAAGGCCTCTTGTCCATGTGTTGAGAACAATTCCCCTCTTCCAATGACGGGAATACACACTCACTCTACTATCACACTTAGAAACTAATGTACAAAATAGAAAGAAAGAGAAGAAAATGAGCAGTTCACCCGGAAAGGCGTCTTGTCCATGTGCTGAGAACAATTCCCCTCTTCCAATGACGGGAATACACACTCGCTCTACTATCACACTTAGAAACTAATGAACGAAATAGAAAGAAAGGGAAGAAAATGAGCAGTTCACCCGGAAAGGCCTCTTGTCCATGTGCTGAGAATAATTCCCCTCTTCCAATGACGGGAATACACACTCACTCTACTATCACACTTAGAAACTAATGTACGAAATAGAAAGAGAGGGAAGAAAATGAGCAGTTCACCCGGAAAGGCCTCTTGTCCATGTGTTGGTAATGTTTCCTCTCTTGAGTTTATACACCCACTAAACTATTTGCGCCTTGAAACAAACATTGACTTGCTTTATAAAATGATATTTTCCTTGTTTCCTATTCGACGAGAGACATTTGCTTCCAGGGACATTTTAATCCACATCCTGACAGGAAGATTCCTACAGGACATTTTCGTGATCAACAAAATAGCATAAGTTGAGATGATTTATAAAAAAATACTTTTAAAAACACTACTTTAATATGAAAACAATAATTTTGTGGCACTGTAATATTATTTTTGGAATTATTTAAGAATTTATGATATGTATATCTTTAAAACTCACCGAATGAAACGTAAATACATTAACGTGGGAAATCCTATCTTAATGTGCCGTGACGTCACATGTAGGCAAAGTTTTTTAGTAAATCTTTTTTATTATTATTATTATTATTTTGCACCGCGTCTTACTACCCGTTCGGGTTATACACTTTAAGTAAATGGATTAGGAATTGGGAAGGATGAATTAGAGGAAGTGAAGCCGCATTTGCGTGGAGGGGGAGTGGAAAACCATTTAGGAACAACCACCCTCAGTTCACCCGACCGAGAGTCGAACCTCGATCTCCCCGTCCTCAGCGGTTGAGCTCAACACGACTAGTGCGTTAGCCAACTACGTCACCGAGACGGGTAATAGATCTTTTTAAAAATATATTCTTGATATTACATAAAATATTTAAATGTTTTTTTCTTTATTTAGAAATAGTTATTAGATTATTTAATTTACACATTTATTTTTTAAAGCACTAAAAAAACATTGACATTTTGTAGGAAAGCGCCGTCCAAACCTTTCGCTATGCGCACAGGTTTCTTCAATTAGGTTACAATATATAACACTTATATTGAAGGCTTTTGTAGCCGATGTTATAATTTAAATTTATTATTTCCCTCTTGAACCACGTTTATGAAATAACTATATCAGAAATGTATTCTCTATAATAGTCATAGCATACACCCTACAGATGATCGCTGTCGTATCGACAACCGAAATATCAAAAGCCATTATTATAGTATCGTAAAAAATGAATCGATAACTACAGTAGCCCCATGGCTTCTTTGGTGTTGACTGACAGCTTTGAAAAGTTACTAAATCAAATTATGTATCCCTACGCCGAACCATGTGGTCTGTAAAAGCATGTGTTTAGCAGCTGTCATTTCTTATGGCCAACATTTAGGTACATAGCTAAATGTTGACGGTTAGAAGTCAGCTGTGAACTGTCAGTCAGCACCAAAGAAGTCATGAGGCTACTGTAGCTAATTTCTAGTATCGGAAGACAAGTGTACGTCTGGTTCGAGGTACTTATGTGTGATCGATGTGGTAAGACGGGTTCCTAAGAGTTTTTTTTTTCATTTTTTATTTCACAAACTTTAAAAAAGGAACAAAACTTTACTGATCAGGTCAAGATCACGATTATTTTATGTTTATTATGTCACAAGCTCAAATAAAATAAAATCGGGTATTCTGTGGATGTATAACATTTGGTGACCCACTTCGGTGGCCGCATGGTCTAAGGCGCTACTCTCGCAGTAGACTAGACTACCGATGACGGAGAGATCGAGGTTCGAATATCGGTCGGGTGAATTGAGGGTAGTTTTTACAAAATTTATTTCCAACCTCTCTCCACGCATATGCGGGTACACTTCCATAAACTCATTAGCGTCATTAGTACATAGCGTATATCCCTAAAGGGTAGTAAAACGCGGTGCTAAGATAAACGTGGTGTCGTGGGAGACGAAGCGTGTATAGCGTGTATAGTAATTAATTAAACTGTTGTAGATGTAGGGGTTCACTGGCGGTCTAGGGGAAAGGTGTCGGACTTCTGTGTTGGGGGTCCGGCGTTCAATCCTTGGTCCCGGCACAGATTTATCTGATTACCAAACACTTCCTTCACCTCTGACAAGACAGCTTGTGAATGTGGGGAATGCCAGGCCTCCACGGTGGTTCGGATTCCACGTTAAACTGTAAGTCCTCCATTTCATCTCACGATCACCCTACCATTACACATTAGCGTAAGTGCGTATAGCCCGATCGGGTAGTAAGACGCGGTGCTAATAATAATAATAATGTTGTGCGTGTATGAGTGTGTCTCGGACAGTAATAATACCAACCAGTCGCCCAGCAGTCTGACTACTGAGATTCAAGAAAACATTTTATTTCTATTGAACTACCACCAAAGGAATATGGAGAAGAGAAATTAAAAGTTTGAATATATATATATATTTTAAATTTTAATATTTACTCTGTCAAGATTCAAACCTCGACCACTAGCAATCCAGTATAAAGTGAGGTTGACATATTATACCACGTGACCACTGGTGTGTGGGGAGAATATAATCTTAGACTTACATTAACGTCGAATGTTGATTATCATTAAATTTTAAACAAAAATAAAATTTTTTAAAGATGACATTTTATTAACAATAAGTACACTTCGTTTAGCTTGAAAGGTAACAGTCTTACCTTGATGGACTACCATATGGTTATATCATATAATAGAAACCATAGTGGAACCATAAACTATAGCCTGATTTGGGTTAAAGAAACAGTTTAGAAAATTTAAACATATTTATTCACGGTCAACATTGATACCATTTTACTTTATTAGCTGTGCTAATTTATAGGTATTGATAAGATAACTTGACTTGACGTATGAATATATTAAACTGTTTTACTAACTTTAATAACTGTCATGTACTATTCTTCTTACCAAAATCTGGGTATAGCTTACAGAGTCGTGCAAGCTGACGCTTCATTTATTTCTACCCTTTGAAATCTAAGGAATTTAATAATCAGTAACTTAATGGGGCAATTTTAAATATTTATTTACATCATTTGATATTTTTAATGAAATAAGACAAAACATTATACATTTTTTAGAAGTTCTTAGATTTGGATATAATCAGAATACTAGACAAAGAAAAGAATTATAGGTCCAATACTAAAATTTTCTCCTTTCATAAGAAAGTGTTTAATTTATATAATGAATTATTAAATTCATGAATAGTCTAATTCAACGTCACTTTAGAGACAGTATTGAATTATAACGATGACAGATACTTAAATCGGTTTTAAATTGAGTTTTTAACCAAATTAAAAGTGAACATTAAACTTATCTGCAGAAGCGAGCCCTTAAGATTATCCAATATTTATGCGTAAAAAAATGTTGAGCAAAGTTTAAGGTGACGCAAACGTAGAACAGTTTCGTCACAGCTGAGATCATAGAAGAAGAGAGTTGTGAGGGGGTGGCATCTCTATCCCGCTATGTACGCTGCGGGGGCGGGATAGGTGGAGTAGGCGGCGTGGGCTGCGTATGCCGGATAAGCGGTGTGGGCTGCGTACAGTGGACCAGGGGCGGCGATCAAGGGAGCGGCGGCTGGCACCGCGATGGCATGGTTGATGGCATGAGCCGTGTACGAGGTTCCGACGGGAGCCACGGCGTAAGGCAGCGCTAGAGGCGCCGGCAGAACCCCGGCAGACGACAGACCCGCGCAAACCACCAGAACGATCTGTGGGAGAGAATGAATACAATATCGAGAGTTATTTTATTATATCTAGTCCAACAACTTAGCTCTGGGGTTAACGTGTCTGTATGCTGGACAGTGTGACCTGGGTACGATTCCTGACATGGCTGAAAAAAATAATCATTGGTGGAATGTGGGCTTCCCCCTTCACAGTGATGAATTAATGGCTGGGGTCTGGGTGTAGTGTTTGTTCTAGATTAACGTTAGTCACTAAGTCATGTTCTGATTTATTCAGTCGGTTCAGAAACTGCACTTTAAATACCGCATCGGACATTAGATATCAAATTTAGGAAACTTGATTTTGATAAGAACTCGTAGAATTCCAATTTTTAGACGTTGAGAAACAACCTTTTCAATTGAGTATTACATTGCAATTAAATTATTTCAAGTTGAATGCCAGGTCACTATTTCGCAGTCCACATCAAATGGCATACTAAGAATAGCCAAGTCTTGTTCAATGTTTGTTCAAATTCATCATGGAGTCTTCTCAATTTGGCCTCATAGCTTATAAGTTTGTCTTCCGTCAGTGTGGCAATTGATTTTAACTTCGGGAAGTGGGACAAATCACTCTTTGATAGATCAGTATCAAATATTACAAGTTTAATTTTTAACCCTCTCAGGTGAACCCAGATCTAATCCAAAAATTGACTTCTTCCTTTTAGCTTCACATTCAATTGGTTCATGTGGTTAAGATGATTGGTGAAAACCGCAAAGTCTGAAAGCCATGTGATATCTTTTAACATTTTACACTCTAAAAATTTCTATTTTTCATGCATGAATAAAACTATTTCCTATTTCAGCCACCAAACTTGCTCGAATACGCGTCCTGCGCTGAGCCACCTTCTTTCACGTTTTAGAGTACATAGGGGTATTCTTCAGCTTGCACTGAATCAAGAAACTCTTGGAACTGTCTGTGAGCAAGCCCTTGAGATCGAGTAACATTAACAATAACAACAATCACATGTTTGATGTCTAGGGCAGATTTAATCAATGATACAACATTGTTTTAAGGATATTCTTGTTTAAAGACCCCCAACACACCCAGATTTATTCCCTGCCATTTGGTGCTTCACCAGTCGAAATATTGCATATACTGGTAATTGGTACTTTTAAAGTTGAGAGGTCTTGTTGAGATTTACAAAAAATGTCTGACCCTGTTATAGTTTCCTTGAATGATCGCATGCAAGCCAGTTCTTCAGTAATAGAAAAATTTTCGCCCATATCTCTTAAAAAAAATACTAGAAACTGAGCAGGATGATAGGTCTTTATTTATGGTTACGATTCTAGTAGCAATTATTTTTCGAGACATATAGTCTCTAAATTCTTTTTTTCTTGGCAGGACACAAAGATTCACAAACTACTCATCAGAAAAAGCTTTGTTACTTTTAGCAATATTGTAAGCTACAACACAGCTTGCACGTGTAGTTGCTTTTTGAGAACGATATTTTTTAACAATCTGTTTACATAACAGTTTTTTTTACGTAGGTCTGTTACTTTTTGTGTACTTTCAGCTTCAGCCATGGCCCTCTAACGGGCCTTGTCATGCTTGGAGGTGAAGTGCCGGGAATTGTTACATTCCTTGTAGACTTCCACAGTCTGATTACATTTTAATAATATTTAGCACCGCGTCTTACTACCCGTTCGGGTTATACGCTTTAAGTACTAATTACCCTAATGGATTAGGACTTGGGAAGGTTGAATTAGAGAAAGTGAACCCGTATTTGCGTGGAGTAAGAGTGGAAAACCATTTAGGAAAAACCACCCCCAGTTCACCCGACCGAGATTCGAACCTCGATCTCCCCGTCCTCAGCAGTGCGAGCTCAACACGACTAGCGCGTTAGCCAACTACGCCACCGAAGCGGGTCCCGTAGCGTGGACGAGACAAATAAATGTCGGCAGCCAATCCCCTACTATCAAACGGGTACTCTCGACCAAACGTTAACATTCCAATTTAGTGGATGGTTTGCGTACTAATTAACCTCTGGGCACTGGTCACTAAGCTATAGACCTACATAGAAAGACAAACAAACAAGTGCAAAATTCAATTTTTTTTGGGGGGGTTTCCCTCGTTTTTCCAAAACATTTTTCTAGAGGGTTTTGTAATTCTCTCGCGGGCCACATCTGGCCCGTAGGCAGTGATTTGTCCATCACTGCCTTAGACCATGAAACCCCTTTATCGGGTTTTATCTGTGTTCACGTGTTTATTCGCAATCCAAAGTAATGGTCTAAGGCGTCACTCTAGCAACACATTGGACTACCGAAGATGGAGATATAAGGGTTCGAATCCCCGTTGGGTGTACTGGGAGTTATTTTTGACGTGAATACGTCTTTAAATTTGCTACCATACGGGGGCAATCCCAAAAACCTAATGATAACAAAATCGGGGGATACAGTTCGGCGTTGTAGTTTCGAATCTATCCTCTACATCCAAAATTAAATTATACCACTGAATAGCTAAAGGATCAAAGAATGCATTAAGATACGCGAGAACAGTGACGCATCGCGTGCGGTGGAGGGGGAAGCGCCGCCATTTTTGATCAATTTTTTTCACCATCCCTCCATGCAAATGCGAGCAGCTTTGGTGGTAAAGCTAAGAGCACTGGGGAAAAATGAAAGTACTTATCTGGTCAAGTCTATCAGAGCTGGCGGCACTACACTTTGTTGTTGCATCCCACATTAGTGATCTTGCCCACAGCCGAGGCCGATTTTAAGAAGAGATTTTTAAGGGAAAATAGTGTGTTGAAATATACTATTATCAGGAGGTCCGAGACACTAATATATGTGAATAATGGTCAATTATATTGATTTTAATGAGAATTTATATATATATATCTCCCAACTATACACGTTTTAACTTAGTAGCATACGGCATTGCGCTTTGCCTGAAATGAGTAGAAGAAATAGTACCAACTGTACAGTATAATTTTCTTCTTAACATTTGTACAACAAATCAAAGCTTTCAGTCCAGAAAAATATTTCCCCCAAACATAAACCATTGGCAAAGAAAATTAAAAATCTATGATGACTGGAAGAATTGTTAGCAAAGGTAAATATTTGGAATTTAAGAATGAGAATCTTAGTTGCAATTTTTTTCCACCCATATTTTTCCACGTAGGTTGAGTATATTTTTTCCAAAACATTTCTAGACGAAAAATGCCTTTTATTTACCAACGTTTAATACCGATGTACAATTTTTCATTTAACGAAACACAATAATTTTACTTACCACAAATAAAGGGTGTCTACTAATAGCTCAGGCGTAACCAAAACACACGATCAAGAATATTATATTAACATTATACGCTAGCATGGATTAAAGTGCCCAATTCTTAATTGATAGGCCGGGATTGGGTTCTCTTCAGCTCAAATTTGTACGTTTTAAAATATACATTTTGTTTTTCAATTTTGTTCTAATAAAACATTGATGATATTTCTAACAATTTCGACTCCTTCGCTATTGGATCGTTGCAATGATAGCGATGGCTGTAGGGAATTACCCTAAAATGTAGTATAATCTTTTTATTGGGAAAAGCTCTATATAATAAGTCCTCACTCGACTTTCTAGTTAAAAGTTTACTCGTCCAAAGTTATAAACTTTCATTACATTTTTACTTTCAATGTTTAATTTGAATTAAAACGTTTAATTTCCCTCATCACGCTACGACTATAATTTTAAAACGACTCCTCTCTCAACTATTGTCTATTTGTTGCACAAAACCATTCAACTTACTTGGAATTGAGTTACTATTTTTAACCAAAGATAAATATTTTATTCACTAACATACAATCATTATTATACACAAATCATGGTTTCCATGGAGATGTAAACAAACAATGATTGTACAGGTGAGCCACTGCACACACAGCAGAAAATCAGAAAATTTGCTAAGAAAATCGGAGTTTAGTTTTAAACTACTATTTTTACCGACATCCTGGACCCATAATATTTTTAAAATGAGTATTCGTTTGTCAAAATCAGTTAAACCTAAGCCGTTTTCTCGTAATTTCAATTTCCGGAAATAGGCTTGATCCAATTAAATATAAGATTTGGACATTCTTGGTGCATTTTGTGAATATAAAGCAATAACAGCACTGCATTCACAAGCTAACAGGCATGAACCGCCTCGGTGGTATAGTGGTCAAAAGACGTCACTCTGGAAATAAATTGGACCACCGGTGACCGGGAAGTAGGGGTTTGAATCCCTGTAGGTTGTGTTGAGCCTGTTTTATACCAAAATGGTTTTACACTCTACTTTCACGCAGATGTGTGTAAACTTCCTCTAAATTCAATCTTTCTCACCCCTAACACATTAGTGTAATTGCCTAGGAACCCACATAAGACCTACGTAAGACCTAAACGGGGTAGTATGACGCGGGGCTAAAAAACAACAAAATAACTTATCATTAAAAACCTAAATCCAGGCTCATTACCTATGCCATGGTATTATAACAACCCTGCAGATAAACATGGGACTATAACGTACACCGTCTGGATAAGAACCAAGGGTCCAATAGGACGTTGTCCTTCATCTATCAGAACCAATCAGTGATTGAACTCACCACTGCTGTAGTCTTCATGTTTATCGATGAGTTGACACGACTGACATATCTCACCTAGATGTGTGGCGGTTATATATAGGCCTCTCCCCCCCCCCCTTGCTTTGACACTTCACTCAGACAATTGCCAAACTTTCAACTTCGTCTTCCTGTGCGTCTACTCTTCGTTGCATCACAATGTAGACGTGACGCTTGGTCAGGACGACGCGAGTTGACTGGCAAACTTTCAAACGACAGAATCAATCAGGCGTGTAACAACTTGGTTATTTCAACGGTGTGGTTATTTTTTTTAGCACAGCGTCTTACTACCCATCCGAATTATATGCATATTTACCAATTATGATAATGTGTTAGGGATTAGGAAGATAGCTCACAAAATTGTATTAGTATATTTGCCAATATCTCAGAAACTGTTGTATTTATAAAAATATATTTCATATACAAATTTTTTATTTTTAATAGTCCTACAATTTTGCAATGATAAGCTATTTAGTATCTCAAATAGTTGCAAAGATACCGAAGTTTCTGCTTCTGTAAAGTACCCTAAAATTCATTTTCATGGGAAAATGAAAATAGAAAGCTTTTTTATAATACTAACCAACACCTAGGTACGAATTTTAATCAAAATCGTTAGAGTCGATTTTGAGAAAATCTATTTTTCCTCTTTTCGCCCTTTCTTAAACTACTCTTAATTTTAAGTTTTTACGGACACACAGACAGACGTCATTGCAAAGACAACTTTTTAGGGTTTGGGGGGTCTTGAGACCTCGACATCCATCAACATCTCGGTTAAGATTTTCTTTTGCGGTCGCAATATTTTTACCTTTGGTGTTCGATAAGTTTAAAAAAATATATATATTTGCGTATAGCTTGAAAGTTATTGTTTTTATAAAAATATGATTCTTATAAGATATTTGTATTATAAAGAGACCTACATATTTGTGACGATAAGTAATTTTATATCTAAAATATTTTAGGAGATATTATAAAAAAAATGTACGCGTCAGACCAGAGCTCTTAAAGTCATTTTGCCGAAATATTGAGAGAATCCATTTTGTTTAGAATATTTATAAATGTTTGGAAATGAAATTTAATCAAAATCGTTACAGCCGATTTTGGGGGGAAATCGACTCTTTATCTTTTTGCCTTTCATTAAACTACCCTTAATTTTAGGGTTAGATATCCAATCCCAAAAACCCATCGGGGCAACCCTATGAAAACCCTAGATACCAAGTTCTAGCCCGATCGGTAAAATAGTTTAGGCTCTAGTTGGAGGTACAGGCAGACAATCAGACAGAAAATCAAAAACAACTTTTTTTTATTCAGGGGGTCAGGAAACGTTAAGATTCATCAAAATCTTGAGTTTGATTTTTTTAACGATCACAATACTTTCTCTACCTGTAAGATAGCGAGAAAGTAATAATATCATGATACGATTAATTTTTCAGCGTGAGTGTTTTAAATATATTAAATTAAATTAGGCTTCCGTTATTGATAAGTTTAAATAATATATAATTATAGCGTTGTAAGAATTCCGTTTAAATTATTTTGTATTCCAAAATGTCACAACTTGGCATACTATGATTAATTACTTTGATTATAACATCTTATTATTGTCTTATTTTAACATTAACAAACATTGAAAGTAACACCTTCAGAGGTGTAAACATATTATTGGCTTCAAAAAATTAATCAACTTTGGCAAGAGTTTTATTTTGTGTTTAATGTTTCCATATCAGCGTGGCCCGAATATCATGTTCAAATCAAAGGGGGTGGTACCCGTGCCATAGATTTTCCATATATATATATATATAAATAAAGAAACACATGTATAAGGAAAGAGATCCGCCTCGGTGGCCTAGTTGGCTAACGCGCTAGTCGTGTTGAGCTCGACTGCTGAGGACGGGGATATCGAGGTTCGGATCACGGTCGGGTGAACTGGGGGTGGTTTTTCCTAAATGGTTTTCCACTTTCCCTCCACGCAAATGTGGGTTCACTTCCTCTAATTCAACTTTCCCAATTCCTAATCCATTAGAGTAATTAGTACTTAAAGCGTATAACCCGAATGGTTAGTAAGACGTGGTGCTAAATAATATTATTATTATAAGGAAAGAGATTGTATTAGCGAACATAGGAGTTGAAAAACCACATTTGTTAGCAGCCGGGACTCAAACCTCAAAACTACCATCACTTGTATTTAACTCTATTATTGTTGTTGACCCTATTTCCCTAACTCCTCTCTCTTTCTCTCCACCAGAGAGATATGCATTATGTATATATAAAAGAGATAAAGAAAATAGAGAAAATATATCAGTATTTGATTAGAGAATTGTTTTACTGATAAATAAAATGTGTAAAAATACGAACAAAGTACTTGACCTAAATTCAAAAGGAAGAATTTTTTACTTATAGCAGATTGGGAACGATAATTTTTTTATTCCAAAATTGCTCAAACAATTTTGTTCAAATAGTCTATGGAGGGTGTTTTATTAAGTGATATATCATACTGTATTTTTGTTTTACGGATACATTATTTTTCAAGGGCAGTTTGACATATTATTTTGGTAAAAATTTGTAGGTAGGAAGTGTTTTGGATGAAATGTGACAAACTATAACTTTTTTGATGGAAAGGTTGTTTTTTTGTTAATAATTAATTTTAAAAAATCGAAACCTTTGGAAAATGATGAAATTTGTTTGATTATGTATTTTTGGTGACCTGGTGTTCTAGGGGTAATGTGTCAGATTTCTATACTGGTGGCCGGGGTTCAATCCTCGGTCCCGGCACAGATTTATCTGATTACCAAACCCTTCCTTCACCTCTGACAAGACATCTTGTGAATGTGGGTAATGCCAGGTCTCCACCGTGGTTCGAATTACACGTTAAACTGTAGGTCCTCCATTTCATCTCACAATTACCCTACCATTACACATTGCAAAAGTGCGTATAACCCGAACGAATAGTAAGACGCGGTGCTAATAATAATAATAATGATTATGTATTTAAAAAATTAAGGATAGCTTACTAAAAATAAATTTGACATTAAAATTTTCTTAAGAATGGCTATAGAAAACTACATACAAAATAGCCCCTCACATTTTACCATAAACATCACTTTGAAGGTAGGCTACTTTACATTTCTAATTTTGGTGATATCCACGCTTATAAATGAGATATGAAATAACTTATCATAGCGATGTTGTAGGAATCTTAAAATAAAACAACAATAACGCTCTTTGCTTGGTCGCTTTTATTATCTCGTAGATATGGTTAAGTTGTGTAATATAATTGATGAAGCTATGCCGAAACAGACTGTCAGTAAGCCAAGTAATACATTCCTGAGAGCATACGCCATATGTGAGTGCAGTTCAAAGCTGACCAAGCCTCATTTAGAGGGGAGAGTTGCCAATCACCCCTACTTGAAGGATTCGCTTCTCGCTAATTAGTCAAGATGACATAACAATGAAGGGGTAGCCGAACCCTTCAAGTTGGTGATTGATGTAGTTTTAGAAGTGAAGTTCTCTCTCAGTGAGCTGTAATGACGTGGTTCATACGTTACGCACTGGTGTCGTGTGTGTGTGTGTGTGTCTGTCACACGAATATAGAACTGGGACACGTTAGTTGATGCACGGGCTACTGATATGATGATCCCAATGCTTCCTAAGTCTTAAGTTAGCATAGCTCAACCATCATCATGTGCGTGGCAATTTCAATAGACTAGTGGCACTCTTCAATAAATAACAACAACACGAATTTCTATCGTGTCTCGTGAGACAAAACCCCTCCCCATAGCCATTCTGACAAAAAACGACATAAGGGGAGTACCGGGGTAGTGACACAGCTCACAGTTTTTATTTCAAAGAACACTTAATACTTTATAGTATTAATATACTCTGAGCTATAGGAAAATATAATTGTATATTAATAAGCGGCAAATCCTCCATGCATACTTAAAGATACAAGAGTATATATATTTTTTTACAATCCTATTAATATTGTTGCTTTTATGGGCATGTTTGCCCCAGCAGCGCTTCCGAGCATTCGATAGCATCGAGCCTGGCTCTGTATGTTACCCGCAGTGATGAATGGGGTGAACTGGACGCTACCAGGCACTAGAGGGGTGGTGAGGCGCAGGTGAGCCTTCCTCCCCTCCCCTCCCCTCCCCAAGTACACTTTAGCTGGTCTTGCACGCGGACAGAAAACGCCACACACAGCCGCCAAATAACGACATATCCAGTCTGGGCGCGCCACGCTTACAATTATTGTACGAGTATGGCATGCATTGCATTTTCTTTGTTTTAGTTATTAAATTAATTTGTTCATCAAACCATTTGTATTTTAACTTAATAGTTGTATGTAATCATAATATTTAGAAGAATGAGATATGCCTATTGAGAGATAGAGTTGTGTTATCCATTGTGTTATAGAGAGAAAATATATGGGTCTTAATTCAACTTTTAAGTCTCCAAATTCTGGGCGTTTTTCAACCTCATAGCCCTGCAATTACGAAGTGGTTACCTTCAAAATTTAACTACGAAACATATACAAAATGTCACATTTTTCAATTTGAAATTGGTGACATTTTTTTGTATGTTTTTTGTTTATACATACTGGATGTATATTAATTCGTGTCAAATATTCCACGGGCTTATTTTCATTGACTAAACATTAAGAAAAGTTCATATATACATGGGTCTAGAAGCTTTTAGTTTTAGTTATTAAAATTGTTCCTCAACGATGGATTGGTCGCAGGGGATACATTGGATGGTCTGCTTAGTCACAAGGGCCAGTTTCATAGTCAAATTTAGTACGCCTCAAGTGCGGTGCTACACTAAGTTCATGACGACACCTACCTAAACCAGAATGGAATGGGCCAGTTTCCTATGCGAGAACGGCCCATCCATTCGAGTTTAGGTAGGTGTCGACTTGTACTTAGTGTAGCGCCGTTCTTGAGGCGTACTAAACTTGACTATGAAACTGGCCCCAAGATTTGAACATGATGGATTTTTATCTTTGGCGATATTTAAATCCTATTGTTTACGAAACTCATGTACCTGATGATATTTTAAGAGCGTGTATTGTAAATGAATGTAAGAAAATACTCAGCACTGCAGGTGTCTTCAACAGAATACGACAAAGTATGGAACACAGGATTAGAAGGTACATTGAACCAGGAGGGTTCCATTATGAACAATTAGTATAGCAAAATGTTTTATTTTGTGTTTTTGTTAAACTTGATCTTGTTTAGTTGCATTGCTTCTTCGTTGGATTGGTTACTACATCTCTATACATCTAAAAGCGAAAGCCCTGACCGAATGACTCATTCATCACTAATTCTCACACTTACCATGAAGCTGGAGGAATGAAATTTAGCACAGGTGTTCCTTATAAGATAATTAGGAAAAGTAAGGATGTTTCATTCCGATGTTTTGGGATTAAGGGGGTGAAATCGGGTTAGCAGCCCTAATCAACAATATTGCTTTATATACTCATTTTTAAGCGTTTAGAGGGTAATAATCCAATAAATTTGTTATAATAATAGCTTCGAAAAAATATAGCAATTACTTTTTAACTCTGTAGGTGCTTCTAAGGGGTGGGAAAAAAATTAATACATACAATTAATTAAAATATGTAATTAGGTTTTAATATGCAGCCCCATTAGACGGTAGAAGTCTGTAGTTTATATTTTGCTGAATTTTGTGGTGTTTGTAGTGTGTGGGACTGAGAGAGCCCGGCCCGGGGCTGTGTGTGAAAGTGGGGAGTGGTGGGATGGGGGAGACCTGTCCAGCCACGCTCAGCTGATAACGCCCCACGCTGTTACCAAGGGTGACTACCGAAAGTAAAACTCCCAATGAGAAACGATACATGTTAACCTCCTCGCGGTGTTTTTCGGGTAGCGTTAAGAACCACGCATTTAAGCTTCAAACAAAAATTCCTCATTTCCATCCAAAAATAAATAATAATACAATATCCCGTGCGAAGAACAAGGATTCAGCTAGCTGAACAATAAAATTGCTCCTAGTTTGATAACTATGCATTTCTAAACCCATGTTTATATGAACTTTTCTTAATTTTTGGTGGATGAGAATACGCCCCTAGGATATTTGACACCAATTAGTATACGCTCTTTATATATATAACTAGAGCTCGGGAAAATGAAGATTTGAAAATGGACAGAGAAAATTATATTTCTCTGACAGTGTCTATTATTTCATGTATGCTCTTGGGAAATGCGATGTTGTTTTTCCCCATTAGGTTTCTATAACAATGTATATTATTTAGTTTCGCATATTTTACGAGCTATGAGTATAATTTATATAAAGGATCGAGAGTATTTGTAAAGTGCACCGTACATTTTTTTCTACTACAAATAATTCCCATTTTTTTAAACGAATTTTTCAGGTGACCTTTCTACATGCGAATGATACTTTATATACAGTAACATTTTTATAATAGCGAGAGTATTAATTGTTATTGTACATAATACATTTTAAAATTTATTTAAGGTTGTAATATAATGAAGAAAGGTTGGATAAAAGGGACATGAGATCTACAGTGATAGATCAAATTGATAAAATAATCACCCCTTCATCCTGAGTACAGTACATCCAGTCAGGAATCGAACTAACATCTCCCTATCTCTGGCTATTCTGTTTATTGCGAGCCTGACACCCTTCAATATATAATCAAAACATGTGATAATATATTATATTTTTAAATAGTAAACAAAGCAGTTTTTTTGTATATATTATATATCAAGTGGATGTAGAATATTTCACTAATACCCATGTAATAAGGCTTGAGCTTTGGAGACCTCGCTCGGTCTTTATTATTTTTCGTGATGTCTGAAGCCCTAGGGACGTCTCTCTACCTCTTCAAGCGGTCCGAATATTTATACTAATAATATAAATATGGGGAAAGCTCAATTGAGAATAACTGTACCCTCATTTGCGTGGAGATTGAATGAGAGAAAATTCAGGAGAAAATATACACCTCAAATCACCCTGTCAGGAATTGATCCGCGATCTTTCCACCACCTACAAATTCAAACAGACTAGACTGACGTATTGATCCATATGTCCACTGTTACAGGTATCCAGTATAGTTAAATCATGACATAATATCCCTATTTATAACATCGCCTACGTAACTATAAATCAATATATCCGGATAATCTAGTCGTATTAGACCCATTAGAATGGACCATTTGACAGAGCGATGTAACGCTGTTACCACCACAAGAAAGGTGACCTTGACACTAACGAGGCGAGTTGCCATTCTTGGGTGGGAAGGTGGTTTCAAACCTAGCCTAAATAGGATAATCTCAGAACAGCTCTATATATAGAATATCGGACACAATTTATAGAATAATAAGATGTCGTGTCGTGTACTTTGATCCTATAGTAAAATAAAATGATAATTTGATTTAAAAACAAATTTAATCTCACTACGATTTGAAAGGAAAATAAAAATTTGAAAAATACAAAATAAATATAATAGTTTGACTTTACCTACAACAGAGTGTACTGTACGTTTTTATTGATGACAAATTTAGGTGTGAATTATCTTCTTGACTCTAACCTGAAATATTTTAGTTCGATACCTAGCTAGGCGAATGGAAGATGCAGGAGAGGGAAAGTTTTTATTTGTAACAATACTGAAACGATACTCGTTTATGCCCAACAATGTCGAGCCTACAAAATGATGGCCATTCACATGAACATCACTCAATCAGAAATTCATTACTAGGCTAGTATTTGGGTAAAACAAACCAGAGTACTTCTTGAAAGAGAACCCTCAGCTGCACACCATTGATGAATCTGTTATCACATTCCTCCACGCTTATGTTTTTGAAGAGCACAGGTTGTACCTCCGAGAGTTTAGCGTTCTGATCGTAAAATCGGTTGAGGCCAGCCTGATGAACAAATGTCGGAACGATAGCTTGGGTTATGTTGTGGTATGTACCACTGATCAGGAAGATTTCGAGGAAAGACTTTGACGCACCTAGTTTGGAACATCTACCGGCGTTCTTCTTACTGGTACTTGGTTTGATTCTCTTGATTCTCGCTCTAGTTATTGAAACTCTTGGAAATAAAATATGGTTTTAAGATATTCGTAGATATTGTTGAGAATGTAATTATTTATGTTAATACGAGTCGAATTAGTAATCATTAAAAAGAACTAGGATAAAATTGTCTACATTTTTCGTTAATATTGTGTATTTAACTATTTATTAACATATTCGAAAAAAAAATCAAATATATATATACGCACAAAACGTTTCATGCTTAGTAATATCAAACTCGATATCTCAATATCATTACCTTAGAATCTTAGGAATAGCAATATCAAAATAACCCATTATCAACTTAGATTTATACCAAAAACCTAATAACACCGAAACATGTCTTCATAGAAGACCAACATACTATCAAAGAGGAGGGTTTAAAAATTAAGATATAATTTTGCCAAACATGACTGTCTGTAGCAAGGTCCATATATATATATTAATGTCCTTGCTTGGACCTAGCGTGAAATCTTCTAAAGGTTGAAAACAAAAAATCGATATATCGAAACTTAAGTATCGTAATGCGTAAAAGAATAAATCGTGATTTTTGGTGCTAACTTCCGAAAAAAAAAGAGCCTAAATATCCTGAAAACACTCATTTTTCTTGTGATACATTTAATACCTATACAATAAGGAAAAAACTGATACTATTCGTATAAACGGCAACCCTGTCATAGCACTATCACCAGTGTCACTACATTGAAAATTATATTTCATGACGTGGTATTTGCAAAATTTCAAAGAAATTGTGTGTTTATTTAGAAAAATAGCTTAAATTCATGTTATTCTTATGAAATCAATAGAATTCAATTAAAATTCGTGTTATCGCAAATGCGAGTTTTGCATGTCCCTACTAATAATGTATTTATATAGAGTGAAGCTATAGTTATTATTATTATTAGCACCGCGTCTTACTACCCGTTCGGGTTATACGCACTTACGCTAATGTGTAATGGTAGGGTGATTGTGAGATGAAATGGATGACCTACAATTTAACGTGGAANCCACGGTGGAGGCCTGGCATTCCCCACATTCACAAGATGTCTTGTCAGAGGTGAAGGAAAGGTTTGGTAATCAGATAAATTTATGCTGGGACCGGGGATTGAACCCCGGCCGCCAGCATAGAAGTCTGACACCTTACCCTATGCCACCAGGTCACCGTGAAGCTATAGTGACGTCAGAACCAGTCGAAGTAATGTTGAAAGACTGTTGGCTGCCACACAGAATGTTTAACATTGTTGTGTTGGAATTGAAAAATGAGGACTTTAATGGAAATGTGTTGACCTGAGGATGTGCCACCACTATTAAAATTACAACAATTTTTACCGGAAGTCAAAAAGGTATCTTTCTTCACTCAACCCCCCAGACGAGTCCCCGGAACTGCTGGGTCTATGGGGCCTTCGGGTGGGGGATACGCCTTGAGAGACCTCACCCACAACCCCCCCGCCCTCCCCCCCGCCATATGAAAAAAACAACAACATTATTTTGTAAGAATTTATTATAAAATATTTACTATCGCGACTTAATAATTATTAACAAGGCCACCGACATCGCTTTCATTTAGTTGAATTCTTGATTTAAATATGCAGTGTCAGAATAATAAAGATGGCCTTGGAAAATAAATGGAAAGTTGGTTTCTTTATTGTTCTGTTATTCATGTAGTGTATATTGTATTTGAAGATTATATTACTGAAAATGGGCTACATTCATTTACATCTTTGTGTTTTATTCATTTGAGAAAAATATGTATTTATTTATTTCATACAAAAATTGAAGACAAAATTGAATACAATGGCTGTTTTTCTATTTTTTATCAAAGTATTGCGCAATTTGCAGACGTGTTTGCTAGTTTTATATTAAATTGAGTTTGATAAATTTTTACGAGGATTTTATGTTATAGCATAACTTATACGTTTGATATCTTAAGATAATAATAATAAAAATAATAATAATAATTATTATTATTATTAGCACCGCGTCTTACTACCCGTTCGGGTTATACGCACTTACGCTAATGTGTAATG
>CABEEJ010001616.1:0-16296 GCA_901482245.1 Timema douglasi
AAAGATTTTTTAAATTTTTATTTACTTACTGTGAAAACCACGTAGTGACTTTTGATGTCTACATGTTGGCTACATACTGTCAAACCAAATCTAACCAAACTAAAAGGTTGGGTGGGCGTTTAAGGGGGGGTGGAGGTGGTTAACGGTAAATGAATGATTGGATCGGCGGTTAAACACCAAACGTTAATCGGATATGATAGCAGGGTTTATCAGTCTTTTATTGCGTCAACAAACAATAAATTATAGAGAATTATCGGGGGTTTGACTATTTGTCATGGCGCTTGCAGGTGAATAACAATGAGGTCTGCCGCCCAGAATCGCTCAGTCGCACCACCGATTCTAGGACGTGGATGAGGCGGATTTCGAGAGGAATATAAAAGACTAGGAAGAAGGGTTGGTGGGAGGGTGAAAGAGGGGAGGGGGAGCCGGGATTCAAACAGTGTATATTTTATATGGTCGACTTGGCAGCTAAATACGTCAAGCCATTTTCGAATAATGAAATTGATCTTTGCGTATTGTAAATGAAACCGCGGTTTGGTCCGAAGTACTCAGGTCTATTTTTACACATGGTTTAGTGTAGTGGACTCTCTGTCAAGAGGCTGGGGCTCGATTCTAACTGGTTGTATTGGAGGTAGCATATCTACATTGGGGTTTCCCGATCATCCTTCAAGGCTAATGTTGGTTCGTTTTTCTTAACAACTTCATCTCCTATGTTTTCATTAAGTTGTAAGGCACCCACTAGGTTATTTTAGAGCTAAGTTTTTTTTAAATATATTCCATAAGACAATCATTTATTGGGGAAGGTGGTGCCAGAGCGGAAGAAAACAATTTTGGGAATGCTTGGCACCAAGTCTTTAATTATACTCCTTGAAATTGAAATATATTAAATCGTAGGTTAGAGTGAGGCTCGCGTGCGCCAACCCTACCATATTTTGACAGCCATGTAGTATATAATCTAATCTTCCTGGGAAGATGTAGAAATTTTCCCTATCTAGTATCTACTCCTGTCTGATACCAGGCACAGTATCCGTGCGTCCAGTTCTACCAGCTGTTGATGGCCGTGCGGTATCCAGTCTCCTCCTGAGAAGCCATATAACAGTTCTTTATCCACCCCTGCCTGGTATCGACCTGGGCCTCCATTCTCCCCTTTAATAATTTCAACACTTCTAACTGGCCCTAACCCCGTTCTTCCTCGCAAGGCATGGGTTTGTTTAAACTCCAGTGCGTAAGGTGCGTTTTCCAAGCTGCGGCAGTTACCTGCGACTGTGACGGGAGTCGCAGTCTTAACGCATGCGCAGTTTGGGTTTGGTCCGCGACACGGGGCGATGGCAGCTCGTGTCGTAGCACTGGTGGAATGAGCAGTGCTTGCGGCTAGAGTCGCAGAGTCGCAGTGACAGTGCTAGAGTTATAGCGACAATGCGTGATTGTTGTTAAAATGTGTGTGTTAACCTATTTTTAAAATGTTTAAACAGCAAACTAAAAGTGCTAATGACCCATGATCTTTAAGTAAAAACACGAGTTCGTGGGAAGTCTTAGGCCTACTCTAGGACAGTGGTTTCTAGTCTAAGGGGCATGGCATGTTTTTAAAATTATTATAGGAGGGTTCAAATTTCAAAGTTAGAATTTAAGTTTTTTCTTAGGTTCCTTTTGATTATACAGCTCTGATATTATTACTTACTGACTTCGTTTACTGTAGAAGTTTCGTGTTTTGGTGAGCGACCCCCTAGCATAACTTCCAAAATTTACGCCACGCATGTTGATTATTTTTTATTTATATATCTTAGTTACATTTGTATAATCATTAAAAATGAGTTAATTATGGTAATTAAAACAAGAATTGGTGATCAAGTGGGTGTAATGTCACTCTCGTTTGGTTTGGTTTATCGGTAACACGAGAGTTTAGGGATCGAGTTCCGGTCAGGTGTGATATGGTGTTTTATCCTAAACGTTTTTTCTCCATCCCTCCACGAAAATAATGGTATATTTCCTCAAAACTCTACCTGCCACACCAATATAAATAAATATGGATGGCCCGGATGGTAATATGACATGAAAACCTAATAATTTAAAAAAACAAAATTTTGAACGCTTGCAGATTGTCAAGGGGTCACGATGCTATCGAAGACAAAAATTGTGGCCAACCTAGCAAAAAGTATGAAACCACTGCGCTAAAACAGAGGTGTCCAATATATTTTTCACTTTGGCCACAGGTGTGTCGAATCAGAAGTGATATTCGCTACACCATGTTAACAATGAGAAATTAGATTGCTCAATCAAATATTTAAAACATCACACAGTTTGAATAAGTTTACTCAAAACCTATACTACTCTGTTAAAACTGTTTCAGACGAAATGATGAAAAGAGTTTGGATTGAAGATGTACAACAATTTAATGTGAAATTTAACCATCCTTTTTGTTTTAACAAGTTGCATAAACATGGGTTGAATGTCTGAGCTCAATGCAAATACGGAAGGTTTTCATTGATATGTAGGAAACGTAAAATTACAACCAGCACACGCCGTCAGGAAAATATGTATTTTACTGTGATTGCTGGAAAAATCAGATTCGCCACAATTTTATGGCCAATTTGCCTCTTGTGGCGGCCGGGTTGCCCACCCAGACTCTAGAATGTTTAGAGATCACCCCTTTGAGTCGACCATACGCGGTATTGCTGCTAATGTTGAGTTGCCTAGCTATATAGGCGTATAATGTTTGATAGGATTTAAGCGTTTCACTGTCTTTATAACGGGCCCCGTGGTGTGGTCAGTGCACCTGGCAATGAGTCTACAGGGATCCGGGATGGATTCTCGGCTGGTAATTTGGGTATCATTCCCGAAAGGGGAACTACCCCAACGGTCACCAAGGTTTGGCTAGTTATGCTTAAGTTAGGGTTAAGTGTTTCCACTGGTTCCACACCCTAATAATCACCATCATCAACGCTTAATCTCACCGGGACATGGAAAGAGCCTCCACGGAACGGATGTGCGATTAGTGCATTTGGCGTACCCTGGGGATCGGTACATTTGTACTGACTTATCTTTCCACAAACTGGGCAGCCCCTTATGTACCCCAGACACACATTATTATTATTATTATTATTATTATTATTACCATCTTTCTGCAAGAGTTTTCAGTTAATACATTTGTTCAAATATTTTTGAAAAAATAGTATACTTTTGACTTTATTTAATTGATGAGCTACTCATTATTAAACATAGATTTATTGTTAGCCTATTGGTAAAAGATGACGTTTTGATGGAAGCAACCTTAAAAAAGGACCTTTTAAACCCATTTGTAGATAATTAAAATTATTAAAATCCCAATAAAATAACGTGTTAGAATGTTATCAAACTGGTGACCTCCATGAAGTACAAATATGAACCTCAGGTGGAGAGTTTAATGTTATAACTCTACAATTAATACTATTGGAATCAAACCTAGGACTTTTAAATCGCAGTCAAATACACCAACCGCTAGGATAAAAGGTAAATTAAAGGTGATCACCAAGCGTGGCGCTCCCTTTCTCTCTCTCTCTCTCTCTCTCTCTCTCTATATATATATATGTATGTGTGTGTGTGTTTATAAATCCAAGGTGGATTTTTCCTTTTATTTTATAAATTTACCATCACCAGTCAAAAGTCAAATGATTAAGGCTTAACTTGTAGTTTTTTCAATTAATTTTTCCAACAAATGATATAGGCTATGTTACAACCAATTAGTGAAACTGACTATTTCAAGAATTAGTCAAAATTCTGCCCATTCCGTGAACTAACCTTTTCTCTCGTTCATTTCAGTAGCTGAAAATTACTGTCCTATCTGCTATAATAATTATAATTTTACTATGAAATAAATATTTACTCAGCTATTTGAGGCAAATACGTTCGGACATTTTGAATAACAATTAATCGAAATCGTTGATATGAGAACATGCGTAAATGTCCACTCAAAAAATGTATATAGTGAAAACTATCCCAACAGAGCTTAACCTAGCCTTCCACGCATCAATAGATAACACATTTTAATTAAGTTTGCACTTAGTGCTGCATTGAAGGTTAGGTTTTGCTAAGTTGCGATAGTTTATAGTAATACAAATATTATCTATTGCATAACCACAAATCCCCCATCGTAACAGAGTAAAGTAGCCCCATGGCTTCTTTGGTGCTGACCGACAGCTCACAACTGACAGCTAAGGGCTTTGAAAAGTTACCAGACCAAATTATGTATACCTACGCCGAACCATATGATCTTCAAAAACATGTGTTTAGGATCTGTCACTTCTGACGGTCAAAATTTAGGTATTATACCTAAATGTTGACTGTCAGAAGTAAGCTGTGAGCTGTCAGTCAGCACCAAAGAAGCCATGAGGCTACTGTACTTACCATGAACTGGACGAGCTATTTGCCCGGTTCATGAAATGATCAAGCGAAGAAGCTAGTTCACGGATGAGTAGAGAATGGCCAATTTCACTTTTAGGGTGTAACATAAGCAATTATTATCCGTACATAGTTCACAGATGAAAAATATCTCAATTAGTTGGAGGATTTTAAAACTAGTTTTTTAAACACAGGGCTTGGACTTTGATGACCAAAGACTTATGAAACCAAAAATTATCAAAAATTTCTAAAATATGTCTTCATATAAACCTATACAAATAAATGATACGGAACTCTGCACGGACTTTCTCGCTCTATTGTTTTAAAATGGAGATATTTACTCAAAACGCGTAAAATATGTGAAACAAAATACTTATGTAAAACTTTTTTTTTAGTCCCGGTATTAAATTTTGTTTTTAAAGAATTAATGTCCTCATTTGTATGTTTGGACCAATAAAAAAGGTCAATGTTGGGTTCAGAAGGATCAACACTTCGTATTCAAATTTCAACTTCCGGGAATATTTTTGACATTTTATTAGGTGTTGCAAATCTTCATGCCATCGCATTGTTATTAAATTCCTTATTTATTAATTTTGACCAATAAAAAATGTAAATATTGACTATTGAATCTATAATGGATATAGATAATTGCTGTACAAACATTTCTCCTAAGAGTTTTAAGGAAAAACAACATAAACTTTTAAAGACTTACTTATATTTAATTAATCTATGACATTGGAGAATTATTGCGTTAAGACTTAAGTAGAATCTCTTTACAACTAAAGCTAGCAAAATGGTATCAATATATTTGCCAATATCTCAGAAACTGTTGGATTTATAAAAATATATTTAATATAAAAGTTTTTTATTTTTATTAGTACTACAATTTTGCAATAATAAGTTATATAATATCTCAAATAGTTGCGGAGATACGTAAATTTCAGCTTCTATAAAGAACCCTAAAGGACATTTTCACGGGAAAATGAAAATCGTCAGTTTATTTATAATCTTAACCAACACCTAGATACGAATTTTAATCAACATCGTTAGAGTCGATTTTGAGAAATGCGATTTTTTTCTTTTTTCACCCTTTCTTAAACTACTCTTAATTTTACGTTTAAACACACACACACACAGACAGACGTAATTACAAAGACTACTTTTTAGGGTTTGGGGGGTCTTGAGACGTCGACATCCATCAACATTTCAGGTTGATTTTCTTTTGCGGTTGCAATACTTTTACCTTTTGTGTTCAAAAAGTTAAAAAATAAATATATTTACTTATAGCTTGAAAGTTATTGGTCTTATAAAAATATACTTTTATTATTATTAATATTATTATTATTAGCACCGCGTCTTACTACCCGTTCGGGTTATACGCACTTACACTAATGTGTTATGGTAGGATGATTGTGAGATGAAATGGAGGACCTACAGTTTAACGTGGAATCCGAACCACGGTGGAGGCCTGGCATTCCTCACATTCATAAGATGTCTTGTCAGAGGTGAAGGAAGGGTTTGGTAATCAGATAAATTTTTGCCGGGACCGAGGATTGAACCCCGGCCGCCAGAATAGAAGTCTGACACCTTAACCCTAGACCGCCAGGTCACCTGCTTTTTATAAAATATTTGTATTATAAAGAGACCTACATATTTGTACAGATAAGTAATAGTTTAGTAGATATTATAAAATAAGATAATTTACTCATCAGACCCGAAGCCCTTAGTCATTTTGCCGAAATATTGAGAGAAGCCATTTTGTTTGGGATATTTATAAATTTTTAGAAATGAAATTTAATCAAAATCGTTAGAGCCGATTTTGAGAAAATCAACTTTTTCTCTTTTTGCCCTTCAGTAAACTATCCTTAAGTTTAGGGTCAGATATCCAATTCCAAAAACCCCTCGGGGCAACCCTATGAAAACCCTATATACCAAGTTTTAGCCCAATTGGTAAAATAATTTAGGCTCTAGTTGAAGGTACAGACAGACGGAAAGTCAAAAACAGCTTTTTTGGATTCGGGGGGTCATGAAACGTCAAGCTTCATCAAAATCCTGAGTTCGATTTTTTTTTTGCGATCACGAAACTTTTTCTACCTGTAAGATAGCGAGAAAGTAAAAATGGCCTAAGCATTTTAACAAAAATTCTTAATGGATGCACCCAAATAAATCAATAAAACAGAAACATGGAAACTAAAAAAAAAAATTGCAATGGAAAGCTTTTAAAAACTAAACTCTTGCATTCTGCTAAATATAACATTGAATTACAAATATCTGCTTCTTATAAAAACGGTATCCCTTCCCAATGCAACCCTTTACAGATTATAGTAATGTTCTTTGAGGAATGTTTATTTGCCAAGAAAAGAGGATATAAAGTTTATTGTCTACATTATTTTCTAATTCCGACAAGTGTGTAATCAAAAGAATTTTGTCTGAGTATTTATTCATGTATAAAATATCAATAATCTTTATAAAATGTACTTATGTAACATAAATGCCTAAAACATATTCAAAAACTCCTAAAAATATATCAAATTTTCCAAAATTGCCCCAAAAATGACTCAAACCAAAAAAATATGACCTAAAAATCCAAAATGATTCAAAATTACCTAATAATTACCCATAAAAAACTGTTCCACAATTGAATCGTGAATATAATTTATGTACACATGAGCATTGTCTATGATGTAAAAAAAAATAAAAAATTTAGGGTGGGAAAAAACCATGCCATCAGAATCCGAGTCCTGATATATTATATGGCTTAAAAACTGGGAACATTAATTTCTAGCAGTAAAGAATCCCACACAGCCCAATTCTACAACAATGGATAATTTTTTTCTAGTAAAAATACTCCAGACGTGGCACATTCCATTATTTTAAGCACAGCCTATAATATAAACAAGGTCCTCTAGACTGGTCTGGGAACACTTTCTCACTGGTTCACGAGGACAGATGTGAGAAAAGTTTATTTCAGAACACCCACCTTGTTGTCCAATGAACCATATAATCTTTCCCTTAAAGGAGAACTTAGAAAACAGCCAATAATAAAATTATATTAAAATAATCTTTTGTCTAATTTTTTTTTAGTTGAGCTAGTTATGAAGTGCTTGACAAAATAAAATTAGAATGTACTTCTATTGAACATTTCACTGCTATGAAATTACTCTTTACTAAGATGACACTTATAACAAAAAATCTCATACTCATCCCACTCCCTTTACAATTTTTCTCCACCACCACACCCCCCAAAGTTGATCCCCCAACTAGACCACACAAAAGTTTATCAAGTTGGCGCTCTTCAGAATTACTTGATAAAACACTTCAATATGTAACAAGCGAGGTAAGAAATATCATACACTCGTGAAAAGTATTATAATAAAAAAAAAGAATTCTCTAAAAACACTTTGACGCGTTTACCCATGTGACACTAAGCTGGATTTAAACGTTTCTTTAAGTAGTTTACGTGTGAACGAGTGTTACCAAATAAAAAAAAGAGAGAGTATCCTAACCTTAACGCCAAGCAGATGGTTCTAATATTACCTCGTCTGGATAAGATCAGGTCACAATGAAAGATTCTTGTAGAAAAAAAGCTTCTATAGTAGCCTATTATTCTTTTTTGAGTTTGAAGAAATAGTTAAGAAAACACTTGACGAGAAAGAAAACCAAAATTACGTCTCCAAATACCGAGAAAATAAATAGCATAAATACATGTTTTTACATTAATTGAGAATAAGAACAGATCATCTTGATATTTTCATATTTATTTTATCATTATATTCACAACACTAGCTTCAAGTGCTCAGCATTGCACGGGTAGAAAACAAATCATTACTATATTAAACAGCACATACTGATAGTTAACTTCAACATACGCAGTATATGTGCATTGTCACATGGAAAAAATTCTAGCACTAAACATACACTTCAAAGGTATGTTTTATGGGCTTCAGGTTACGAAATAAGGTGTTGTTCGAATGCTCCACTTCTTTGACAGACTTCTTCTAATGCTTTAACAATTTAAGCATTTTTTATATTTAATTTTTTTGTAATTTATTATATTTTAAATATAGCATCTGTTGATCTAAGCACATAATCACCAAGGGTGATAGAGAAATTAAACTTATTTCGTTTAATATCTCATATTTGTTGTGTATGTCCAAGTTTGGGCTAATATCAACATATGTCAGTTAAACAAATATTACAACCCTTTCAAGCCCAAATCAACTAAGGGATATTGTAAGAAAAAAGTTTTTAGAAATTTATTTTAACATTTGTGTATAACTTAAACAATTTGTGATAATATACTTTAATTGAAATTTCTTTTTAATAAGTATTCATTTGGCTACATCGGGCTTTGGTATTTATTAAAGATTAGAAATAATATAAAAATCCAACATAAAAAACATTGTAGCCATATAGCTACACCGGGATGGAAAGGGCTAAGCATCACATTTATATATATGAGCCTTAAAGCCAAAAAACAATAACGCACTAAAAAGGAAAAATTCTATGCTAGCACGTAAAACTCAAAATATCATTTGGAATTGAATATTAAAGTGGGCTGGTATGGACACCTTAATTGTTGGTAAGTTCATCTCTCCCTTTAAGCTATCACTAATCCTTCCACTCAGGTGTATTGAATATACGCAACTGCTAGTATGTGTATGCTATATGTGGTTATAGACCTGCAGGTACAGGCAGTATGTGTGTGTGTGTGTGTGTGTGCTATGTATAGCTCTAGGCCAGTGTGTGTGTGTGCTATGTATGGTTATAGACCTGCCAGTACAGGCAGTATATGTGTGTGCTATGTATAGCTCTAGACATGCCAGTAAAGGCAGTATGTGTGTGTGTGTGTGTGTGCTATGTATGGCTCTAGACCTGCCAGTACAGGCAGTATATGTGTGTGTGCTATGTATAGCTCTAGGCCTGCCAGTACAGGCAGTATGTGTGTGTGTGCTATGTATAGCTCTAGACATGCCAGTACAGGCAGTATATATGTGTGTGTGTGCTAAAGACCTGCCAGTACAGGCAGTATATGTGTGTGCTATGTATAGCTCTAGACATGCCAGTACAGGCAGTATATGTGTGTGTGTGCTATTTATGGTTATAGACCTGCCAGTACAGGCAGTATATGTGTGTGTGTGCTATGTATGGTTATAGACCTGCCAGTACAGGCAGTATATGTGTGTGCTATGTATAGCTCTAGGCATGCCAGTACAGACAGTATTCTTGTGCCAGGTTTGGTTCAAGAACCGACGCGCCAAGTGTCGCCAGCAGCAGAAACAGCACCAACAGCAGCAACAGCACCAACAGAACGGCGGTGACAAGAGCCGCTCTTCCACCTCCAGCAAGAGCAAATCTGTCACGAGCAAGAGCCCGCCCCCTGCCGTTATCACCAGCACCACCTCCGGGGCCGGCTCCAACACCAGTTCACCACCCTCCGCCGCGACGACTCCTACCACGCACTCCCCTGGCGCCTCATACATCAAGGTCAGCTATACACCGACATTCACAGGGGCGGGGTTTAGGTGAAATGTCAGGACGGATGGTGGTTTGTCTTTCAATTTAGTTTGTACATCTTCTCTCCAGAATGCTAATGAAGTATTCCTTAAGGGGGGAATGCAGAGAACGCGAGTTAAGGGGAGTATTTTTGCAGTTTTGCTTCATATCAAAACCTTTAATTGGCTAAGAAAAAGACCAATACATCTCCATTAAAAGATAGATTCAATTTGTTTTCACATTATGTCCTCAGAAGTTCTTGAATATGTTTCAAGGATGTCCTGGAATTTAATGACATCTTTTTCTCTTAATTTATAAAGTGTTTAAGGTAATGCCGCTACGCACATGACAGAGAACTTTTGATATCACCATGTGAATAAAATTAAACTCTTATGTTTCTATTGAAGCAATATTTTATTTATTTTAGCCAAAAGTGTTTTGGTATAAAAACTGCAAAACACTTCTTTTAACTAGAGCTCCCTGCACCCCTAACTTATTATGGGGCTAAAAGTAACGTGAGTTGAGGTGTGCTTTTTTTTTAAATTTTTATATCAAAACTTTTTGCCAAAATAAATAAAATAGCTCTTCACTAAATATGTTTAGTTTAATTTTCTACATATAGTAAGTTATTGAATATGTGTCATTTGCCTAGTTTAAATAAAGAGAAAAGGTTATTTTTCAAATTCCACGGTTCAATTGTCAAATATTAAAAACTGTTGGGATTAATGTATGTAGAAAATCAAAGTTGACGTGTAAAAAAAAACAATATATTTTATTTATGGTGTCTTATCGATTTTTTTAAAATAAAAACCTCAAATATACTGGCTTAAGGGCGCACTTACATTCCACCTTAAGTTCATGCTATTTTCCAACATCTTAGATTATATCATTGTTTCTACCAATACACTCCAATACGAATATTGGATATCAGCTAAAAACTATCCAACGTAGGTCTAAATGAATATAAATGTTATTACCTGATGATGATTTATTTGCGAGGGGGTAAGGCTAAAAGAACACCCAGACGGTATCGAACCCTAGGCTCCCGAGTCATAGAGGTGTTCCGTATGGACAGCTAAGTCATTGGTAGATTGTCTAGGCGTTTGATTATAATGTACAAGTATTCAAACATGTTGGGTTAAAAATAACACTTGCGTATTGGAAATTGAGCCCAGGACCTTTGTATTAGGTGTGCCAGACCGTCTTGTGTCTTAGGTTATTCCGGGAGGGCTATACCCCATCTACGGTAGGAATGTAGGTAAGAGACTGCTAGCAAAGTTATCAGCTCTACTTTCATATATCCATTCGCCAAGCCATATGATTAGCAAGACCATTATGTTGACATGCTGTCGCTTATAACAATAAAAACTTTCACAAGAAACAATTTGTTTTAATTATATTTTTCTACAAGTGTTTTTACATTATTTAAATAGGAACTAATGAAAATTACCGTTTGGATGTTTTTTTGTTTTGTGTGTGCGTGTGTGTGTGGAAGCGGCGTCTGTAATTCACAAACAAATGCTCTTCAAACGAAAGCTTCTAAAAGGCGGCCTTCTCTTCATAAATTAAGGTGGCGAGCCAAACCAGTACAGACTAAATAAATGCCGTTTTACTAAGTTATAAAAAACGTTTATGTATTTTGGTGGCCATTTATAAGACGGTGCAAGTGTGAATATAATACTTTAATTAATGAACTATAATATATATTGTTGGCACAACCGTGAAACAAAAGAACAAGGATTTTATTAATATTTCAATAAGTTACGAGGTGTCAGACTTCTGTGCTGAGGGTCCGGGGTTCAATCCTCGAGCCCGGCATAGATTTATCTGATTACCAAACCCTTCCTTCCCCTCTGACAAGACGTATATTAATCACAACTTGTGAATGTATGGAATGCCAGACCTCTACCGTGGTTCGGATTCCACGTTAAACTGTAGGTCCCCCATTTTATCTCACAATCACCCTACCATTACACATTAGCGTAAGTGTGTATAACCCGAAAGGGTAGTAAGACGCGGTGCTAATAACAATAACAATAAGTTACGAAAAAAGCCAATTATAGAGTAATCTTTAGGGAAGTATCATTAGGAGCGTTAATTAACACTTTTGATTGATAATATAGTTTTACTAAGAAAATAACTATTTCCACATTAGTTACGTTCAACCAATGCTTGCAGTAAAAACCTTATGCTAGTTGTCACCACTATTCCAACCATATATGGACTTTAGGTGTGCGATTACCACCTCTGACTATGTGATATTTAACACCTTTATTCAAGCTAAATGTTAAAAGACTGTTCAAGTTCACCCTTTAATCCTGCCCTCTTAGTTATTTCATGTCGTACGGTCACCAGAGCGTAGGGTAAAAAGACAAACCGATCCAGTTATATACACATGCGCGTCTCGTGTTGCAGCCCCTCCTAGGGACGCCGCCTCCTAGCAACGCGTCCTCCCTCTACAACGCGTCCAACGCTTCCATCTGGAGCCCCGCCAGCATCGACTCGTGCCTGGATCAGCATCACCGAGCCAGCGGTGGCGGCGCGGGGGGTGGAGGGTACGGGGGTGCGGGCAGCGGCGGCGCGCAGGGCAATTGCTACCCTCCCGCGCACCAAAATTATGGCGTCTATTACACCAACATGGACTACATGGGACCCACCTCCACCATGTCGCATTCTCAACTCAACGTCACGGTGAGTACAGGAATACTCCAACCATGACTTGTCAGGTATATTCCAACCATGAGTAATTGCCGGGTATACTCCAACCATGATTTGTCAGGTATATTCCAACCATGAGTAATCGCCGGGTATACTCCAACCATGACTTGTCAGGTATATTCCCACCATGAGTAATTATCGGGTATAGTCCAACCATAAGTAATTGTCAGGTATACTTCAACCAAAACTTGTCAGGTATACTCGAAAATGAGTAATTATCAAATATACTCCCACCAAGACTTGTCAGGTATACTATAACCACGAGTAATTGTCAGGTATACTATAACCAAAACATACTCCAACCATGACTTGTCAGATACATTCCAACCTTGACTTGTCGGGTATACTCTAACCATGACTTGTCAGTTATACTCTAACCACGAGTAATTGTCAGGTATACTCGAAACATGAGTAATTATCAAATATACTCCAACCAAGACTTGTCAGGTATACTATAACCACGAGTAATTGTCAGGTATACTCGAAACATGAGTAATTATCAAATATACTCCCACCAAGACTTGTCAGGTATACTATAACCACGAGTAATTGTCAGGTATACTATAACCAAAACTTGTCAGGTATACTCCAACCATGACTTGTCAGATACATTCCAACCTTGACTTGTCGGGTATACTCTAACCATGACTTGTCAGTTATACTCTAACCATGATTTGTCAGGTATACTCTAACCATGACTTGCCAGGTATACTATAATCATTACTTGTCAGTTATACTCTAACCATGATTTGTCAAGTATACTCTAACCATGACTTGACAGATATACTCTAACCATGACTTGTCAGATACAATACAACCATGATTTGTCAGATATACTTTAACCATGACTTGTCAGATACAATACAACCATGATTTGTCAAGTATACTTTAACCATGACTTGTCAGATACAATACAACCATGATTTGTCAGATATACTTTAACCATGACTTGTCAGATATACTATATCCTCGACTTATCATGTATACTATAGCCATGATGTGTTTCTTACTCTGGCGATCTGAGCCCAACCATGGCTTTTGACAAATGATGCCAACATTGACAGCTGTAACCAAAATATTGTTTGTTTCTGCTACTAGCAAGTAATAACACTAGAGCCTGTCAAGCCAAATGGTGGCGAGAGTTTATTTAGCCTTGGTTTTTATAAAAACCACTAACTAACCTCTTAAAATAAATAAACGCGTGCGTCGATAGTTAATAAGTGTGAGTTTAGGTTAAGCTGTACAGTATAATGTATTGGAAAGCTCGAACATGGCAAATACAGCCGAACTTGACTAATTGGAAGATGAAGAGACCCTAGAAAAATTAGAGCTATCCAAAAATTAGAATTAGGTAAGTTTTTATTTGGGCTAGAAAAATAACTTCAAATATCAATTCAGCGAAGTAAAATACAGTAGAGTATACGTAAAATTTTGTCCGTGGTTTTTCCATAGTAATGTATACAGTAGGCCTACTGAATACTGTATTTAGAATTTTTCAAAAAAGCTGGAAATCTATGTTTTTTGAGTTAATACTGAGATAGAGTAAACTCTTTTAGTTTATTGAGCACCTGGAAAATAGAAGCCCTTACATTATTTTGTACCTCAACTAACCGTCTCAACTATTCGATGTGGTCTATGGCCTGTGTATTTTATTATTATTATTTAGCATCGCATCTTACTATTCGAGTGGGTTATACGCCTAAGTATTAATTACACTAATGGGTTAGGAATTGGGGAGGTTGAATTAGAGGAAGTTAACCCGCATTTGTGTGGAGGGAGAGTAGAAAGCCATTTAGGGAACCCCCCAGTTCACCCGACTGAGAATCGAGCCTCGATCTCCCCGTACTCGGCATTCTAGCTCAACACGAAACTAGTGCATTAGTTAACTACGCCACCGAGGCGGGTCCATAGCTTGTGTAGATGTTGAGATTGGCTTCTCTGGAAGTTTTCTTTGTTCACAAAATCCTCATAAAGAACATAAAACACAAAACTTTAGTGCCCCTGCAAGCAGAGAACATATTTATTATCTGCGCATCAGCAGTTAAGAAGTAAACGTGTTTCCTACGCGAGTTTATCATCCTTGAGGTAATTTTACTTCGAATCAAACAAAATAAGTTCCAATTACATGTGATTTTTTTTTAAGATTGTTTTAATAGAGGTTTCAAGGGACCAAGGGAAAAGTTTGAATTATACATGAATTTTAATTATATACATTTGAAGAGGGTAATAGCTCCTGTGCCTGCCAAAACATATACTTTTTAAATAAATAACTTTTGTGCCTCTAGACAATAATACAGTGCAACAGTGTTGTTTTTACAACGCCAAAGAAAATCAGTTCTGTATATATTTTCAATGTAAAATAAAGAAAACTAGCAACTATTACGCGAGAAAAGAGCAGTGGTTTTTTGCAGTTTTGTAGCAGAGTATTTTTTTTTGCTAAAGTAAATAAAATATTTCTCTACTAGAAACGTATAGTTTTATTTTCTTTACATGGTGACCTCAACAGTTATTTAGTATCCGTCACGAGAATAGCGGCATTAGATGACAAACTTTTTAAATGATGTCATTAAATTCCAGGACACTCTAGATAAATATTAAAAAACTGTTGATATCACCAAGTGAAGAAAATTAAACTTTTTGTTTGTAATGGATAATTATTTGATTTATTTTGACCAAAAAAAGTTTAAAAATCACTGAATTTTTTTCCAACTTCGTATATCAGGTTTTTTGGTGTTCACTTTCTCATCCCCTAATTTCACAACGTTAATGTTTTCAGCGTTTTTACTCATCTTTTTACATAACATGAGGCACACCAACAAAACACAAGCTTTTCAACACAGCTTCCGGAGACAATAAACAGATGAACGTGCAGTGATGGAAAGTGGCGTAAACTAGCGCCAGCGTGTGAAAGCTCGCATTTAAAACAATACCCCAACACGAGCGGCGGCAACTCCAAATTGCGGCCACTAGTTGCGCGAGTGGACAACTAACTGCAAGCCACTGTTTCCGAAACCGGCCACTGCAGTTGCCACATGTGAAAGGCCTCATTTAAAAGAATGATTCACTAAAAGTGGCGGCCATTAGTGGCCTCGTGTGAAAGCAGCCATAGAGTTCCAAGTGTCCTAGGTGATTTCGAAAATTAAATGCCGCACAATATTTATAATACTCATTAAACTTCATTAGTGTTATGCTGGTTGTTCTCAAACTGCTGTAATTTATATTTTCGCAAACTGCAAGTATTTGAACCAATTTGCGAAGCGTTCTGGGAACTATCATTCGAATAGTTTCCAGTTGAAAGGTTTTGCTGTTTACTCAAAGACTTGTCCACTTACCCATCCTAGTTAACTAACGCGCTAGTTTCATGTTGAGCTAAACTGCCAAGGATGGAGAGATCAAGGTTTTAATCTCGCTCGGATGAACTGGGGTTCCACTCTCCCTCCACGCCAGTGCGGGTTCATTTAATATATATTCAACCTTTCCAAATCTTAACCCGTTAGCGCAATTAGTACTTGAGCGTATAATCCGAAAAGGTAGTAAGACGCGGTGCTAAGTATATACTTACCCACTTCCACAGTTCTCCCCGCACTCATTAATTTCCTTTGTCATTATGTCTAGCCGAATTTGTTGCCTGATTAATTGACACAATCACTAACAGTTTTTAAAAATGTGCTTAAACACCAAGACCATAGCCAGCCAATAATTTCGGGG